>JAODTT010019003.1:0-10574 GCA_025400115.1 Pentamera pediparva
CTTCAATCCCCCCCACCTCACCCACCCCCCCCCCCCCCATCCTTCCCCCGTGCTGCCCGTGGGGGTTTTTGGGGGGGGGGGGGGGGGGGGCCAAGAAGCGGGATCCGGTTCGAAATACACACAGGGGCATGTGTTCATCTGGCTATATACCTGTAGACATTCGCGATAGAGGCAATACCTACAGCTGGTTTGAAATCTATAACATTATGGACAACTCATTTACGTATTTAGTGAAGTTCATGGTATGTCGTGCATGATAACTCCATCTTACTTTGGAGAGTTTAGCAACAAATAGTTCGGTATAGATGCTCGGGTTGAGACAATATTCAACGGCACATGAAGACACTCATTATAATGCCTGCTCAACACAAAACAATACTAGCTCCCACTAATTTAGGAAAAAGCTAAGACGGTTGGTATAATACAATACACAACGAACATGACGAACACATCGGTATTCCAGCGGAACTTAGCCTACTAAAGAGATCGTCCGAATCAGCCTCATCCCTTGTTGTTCTATAGACGTGCCTATGAGTGTGTCTGTCAGGCCATAATCAGAACACTATCAATATAAACTATGCGGCGACCATAGTCGATTGTTTAATATAATGTCAAAGGCTATCAATCGGCGTATTAAGCCTAGTGTTAATATCGCAGTGCTGACAGATGTGGAGAAGGGCCCTTATAACTACAAATCTCTCAATGGATGAATCACTGTGGTCATATAGAAGGATTGCCGACCATACGGTATAAAGACAACAAATAGGCAGATAAGTAACAGTAGGGCTAGGCTCTGAATTTATGTGACGCACAGAGGTTGGAAAATTACATACTCTGGAGCACGCGATGAGTCAGTATTTCCATGGCACGCCGTAATGGCCACCTGCGTCTGGAGTACACCACCTTCATCTGACCATTTGCCTTTTATGACCTACTCGCCCCAAAAGTACCTGTATATATTTAAATAACGATATTTATTACCGGTAATTCAGCACTTCTTTAAACCCTGTTTGACTCCATAATTTAAATGAGTTCATTCTCATATAGAATGACATGTTTAGCAATTGAACACTGTACATTTAGAGATACAGCACATCACTATTAGGACAATCAGACTGTGTTTAGCTTTTGAACACGCTCCAATCGTGATGCGAAAATAGTGTTTAGGAAATTGTTTATTTCCTAAACGCTGCTTCCATAATGTATGGCTGTTAATTGCTGGCGTCAGCGAAGGAGGACTCAAACAGATACCCAAGCAAAAAATGTGGCAGCTGTGAACGATATTAGAATACAGTACCGGTACCTCACGCAAAAGGCAGGGGCTGTGGGTTTCCGTTGGCGTACAACCACCGAGGCGAATGCTGAAACTAGTACGGTTGAACTGTCCCGTAATTAGTGTGGTTTATAGACAACTCTCTCTGGAAGGACACTATGTTGTTGCCCCAGGTGCGATGTTAGTCTGTGGAAGAACGTTAGTTCCCATCGTCTCGGTGGCAAACTTAATTTACCATTTGCCAGGATTCCCGCCTTGTTAAATAGCGAGCCCGACTTTTTCGCATTCTCCGCGTGAAAATCGCTCTAAGGGATACTCACGGTGGGGCTCAGATTGCGCGAGTTGTCTCACCCTCCGTGAAACTATCAGTTACGCCTCCACAGTCTAAAACTTTAGGAGAGCTTATTCACGGAACGATGGCTTCATCACGAATGAAAATGTGATATCGGCATCATCATTTCTAATGTTGTGAATTCGTAAAAAATGACATTATGTGCGGATCATAGGTTTTATTTGGATTCTTAGGATATTTGTGACAACGAGTGGCCACCTCGAAAGAGGTGAAGGAACATTATAGAACTATACCACCAAATGAATCACACAAAATAGGCCTAATATAGAGAGTTGTCCAAGAAAATTGCCTGCTAAACTTAGTCAGTTAGTATTCTATAGTTAAACCGAATGTTGCCGGTAGTGTGCGTTGCTCAATTGTGCATGATCCCATAGGTGACCAATTGGTTACGGACACGCCTATATGATTAAACGAGTGCTAGTGGATTGACTAAACTGGCAAGAAGGTGTGGTTTGTCGACTAGGGGCGGCGGTTCGAAATCACCCGAGAGAATGCGTTTCTACTCTCATAAATGAGGAAAAAAATGTGAATCTCGTCCCTATAGTCCCACATCTTCCAGTCTTTGGAAGATTTTAAATATAATCGAGTAGATTGATTATGGCGCTAATTAGTATGAGGTCATAAATCTATTTGAGATTAAATGACCTGAAATAAATTTGAAGGTGTGGGATTAGGGATCATTTTTCAAATTATTTCATTTCAGAGAGTAAGACAATGCGCACCGACCGAGCGGCGTCAAGTCACAATGCGCGCACAAAAAGCCACCTGCACTTTTGCCGGTGTTGCACAAGGTACACTCCCGTGTCTGTACTCTGTAATAGGCAATGCGACGAGAGAGAATCAAATACAGATTCACAATAACGTAAAACTATTAAATGGACACCTGCCCGATACTTGTGTATAAACTCCATCACGCGCAATACATGCAGTGTTATCAACATCTTTTATTATACATATCTCTCTATCATTCACGGCGGTTCAAAACACCGGTTGATTTTGTCGCCGAAACAAGATTGATTCTCCTCGAATTGCATCTATTCCTAATTAACTCTGAATCAATCATCCCCACAACGAAGAATACATTCAGAACGACTGCATGGAGCATGCAGGAATCAACTGCACGGATAAAAGACTTACACTGACTCACCGAATTATGCGTCTCGGATGAACGCTTACCAGGGAATGCGTCGGAGGGGAAAAAGACTGCAGAGAACTTGTCACTATTTTGAAATAATAATTGTTAAGGCTTCTTAAGGGTGATTAGGCCTTTGCCACTTAGTGAGGAGCCTATCGCATGCATAGTTGAGCATATGTCGTCTCATCACATCGAGTGTTTAATGCAACGCGATCGTTTATGGAGTAGACGGCTTTAAGAGTGCATTTTCCTCGTTCATTAGAGTCTAGTACGTGTTTCTGCCTCGTCTGCAGAGATATAGAGGAATAGACACTGCTTGCTACTCGAAGGGAGCGTGTTGGTAATTATTACCAACGAAAATCAATTCACGAAGCGTCAAGTCTACCGTTATGATTCAGTCGCAAACGAGCTTCCCTACTCATAATAATCGGTTTCTATGTGTATTCCCGCGAAACACAAATGGGATGCCAACGGTCGTGATCCACCTGTATGTATACCAGGAGCCTATGCACCTAATGACGCTTGTCGGACACCTAAAAACATCCATTTAAGTCATAAAGACTAAGTACGAGAGGTAATTACACCACTATCGACTGATCGACTCTGCCGGTTCCGGGATAATAGGCCGCTAAGCGAACAAAGTCTGGATTGGCACACATTAGGATCTGTGGACCGCCGAAGGACCCATTATCTCATTATAAGTTAAGCAGGGTATTTGGACCCATCTCTTTTGACACTGACATGGCCCTTAATGAATGTAATCATCACTTATCAAACAGACCCGAGGATATGTAATAACCTCCTTGTTACCAACTGAACGACGCAAATAAAAGCGTGGGATTTAACTGAGAATGTTCGGGGGCCATATAGCCAGACATCTAACTGAGAATGTTCGGGGGCCATATAGCCAGAAATCTAACTGAGGATGTTCGGGGGCCATATAGCCAGACATCTAACATGCTATAGTTTGTAGGTAATCAGGTCAGTGGTAGTCTGATGGGTCATGTCTGAAAGAATAAATCATACCCAGCTAATGCGCACTGTCTCGTGAGGTATCTTTTTATTGGCCCAATCATACGCAGTTAGGCGTACCATACATTGTTACGATCGCGGAATACTCCCCAAAGTTAATAAAATGAAATGAAGAAATCGGGCGGAGATAAGCAAAGGTAGAAGAAACAATTCGCTATATTCCTCCCTTATTTTTGTGACTCTGTGATCATTGACTTCCATGTTGTTCAACCTGTTCAATAGCCTATTTTAGTTTGACTTGTAAATATTATGAATGATCATGTCACTCCGCACATAAACTGTTCGCTGGAGTGATGTTATGATAATTACAAAGAAGAGGGAACGATTTTCTACAGGGCGCTTGATCTCTTAAACAATAATTTCCCGACTATGAAATTGCGAAGGCTGCGGAGACCCACGGATCTGGGGCATTTTAAACTTGCTTCCATCCATTATAGCTAATGATCTGTGTCGTTGGATGGGGAATCCGGTATAATTATTTCGAAGTTGCAAAGACCAAAAAATCTGCATGGAGTAATTTGAACCCTTTTCAGTCCTTTATATAAACATATGAACACTATGAGCATATGAAACGTTAGGGTTCTTTCAAGTGTCAGAATATAAATAATGAAATTACGACACATGCTCGTGGAATGAACGAACTTCTGAAAATGATGATGTAACGATAACATCTTTGATATTGTAGTAGGGGGTATATAAAAGTTTTCACGCACAATGAGAGTCAGCTTTGGAAGTGGTAGGGCGTTAGGTAACGCTTTAAACGATAAATCAGCACATGCGTGTTATGTAGTGTATTTTTACTATTTTAGTTCCTAAGACTGAGTCATCCTCTTCAGCATTTTAGTTGCCTTTAACTGTGGCGTTTGTTGACAGGCGGTTATTGAAGCACAGAATGATATTGACCATCACGGCACTGTATAAACTGCGCTTGAGGAAAATCAGTGTCCCCAAACCTATACGGTATACGCTACTGACAGTCATTGTGGAGAACGTCGCGACTATCAATGTAGTATTTGCACTCAGTGTCAACTCCATTGTAGGCTGCATAATTATGTAGGCTAATATGTTAACAAGATCATTGTAGTGCAGCAATGATACAAGGGCACCTCACAAAGCGAGGTGGTCTCTCCACTATCCCCCGTCATTAGATCACAGTACACATCCCGGGGCTAACTGAAAGCATCTATAGACGGATCGTCCTATGTGTCAAAATCAACGTTAGGCTGCCGGAGGGGGAATTACGGAGCATGCGTATGGATTTGTTGAAGTATTTGGCATAGATGACTTGGAGGCATCTCCATTGTATAGGCTCGTATAGGCTACACTAGCGAGAGACTGTGATTCTGCTGGATAGATTTTGTGTTCGTTCCCTACGGGTTACTTTGTATAGTAATTCCTGGGAACGCGGAGGGGAACTTGAGTCGGCAAAAATTAAACAGGGATTTTCTTATTTTGGTCAGAGAATGTCAGTGAAATTCTGACTCTGTAATTCCTACTGGGTTCGGAATTATGCTTCATATGTATGAATGGTATTGGGTGGCCATATCATGGGACATAATCATGGACTTAACAGAAGTATTTCCAATAAGCTCAGTCAGGAGCACATGGTGCTGCTTATATTGGGCGCCAGGTCACGAGGGATAGTTGGGGGAATGGTGGGTCCCAATAATTACTGCTGATGTGAACATCGGGGCCATGAATAACATGCTATTTCACTGAAAAATCCAGTAAAATTGACTAGAATACTTATCGAATGGGCCACGCCTAAAATCTACTCAAATATATTTGACTAGATTGTATTCAATTTGGAAGAGAAACTTGTTAGTTTTGAGCAGAAAATAGTCATATGAATAGAATATCATCAAATATTCGAATAGATTCTATATTCGTGGCCCATTCTAGTCAATTTGACTATATTTTTTTTAAATGTTGGGTGTTGGAAGAGAGATAGTCATCTGAGCTTACCGGTACTTGTTCTGCGGAAATCAGATCGGGGTTGGACTCCACATAAGGTTACGAAAATGAGTCACATTCATCATCATGCTTGGTATTCAATTGCCGAGTGAAGACAGAAGTGAAAACAATCTTGGAAAACCACCTTCCGCCATATTGACTAAACATGATAAAATCGCTTCCTTCGGGTCACTGGTAGTTGTATTGCAATCTTGCGAAACAACCTTTTTGCCATATTGACTAAACATGCTAAAATCGCTTCCTTTGGGTCATTGGTAGTTATAAGTTATAGTGTTATATTTCAAGGATAGGCCTACTTGACCAATTCGTGTGAATGAAGGAAATAAAATAATTCCGCATCGACTGCCCATATGCGCGATCGTTATTCGTGCGATAAATCCGATTTTAATTTCAGGGGATTTTTTTCTCACCTTATTACGCTCGCCCAGGTTTCGAGGTTAGGCGTGAGTGAAATCGTTTCAAGATTGTGCACTGGGAGTAGCCTAGCCTTATCCTGCTTACCTACGTGTATATTCGAGCCTGAACTGATCCGAGAAAATTGACAAAATTTGGTCAAGAAATGATAATTTGTTTGACAAAAGTCAACAAGGCGAAATGAGCTGTAGGCGTATTTATGAGTGAAGGATATAGTAGATACTGCAGACAGATCCTGGCTTGTTATTAACGCTGATAAACTTCCTTATTTTATTATACTTGGTTTGTATATCCCCGAGATGATTCGCCGGAATACAATAAGAAAGGGCGTAATCCAGTGAACAAGAATTATGGAGGCAACACGGTTTGCCTCGATGCCCTCGTATCACGCGAAGTCGGCGACTATATAGTAGTATTAACGTCATTCAAATACTTCAATCACGCATTAATTGCGCTTTAATCAGAGTAGGATGAATGGTATCCATGAAACAGTGCGCGCTTTTCAATGTTAGATGAAAACAGTACCATGTTGGTCTCAGTTCAGTTGATGCGCACTGTCTCGTAAGGTATTTTCTGATTGGCTAATGGTATTGTATTGTACCGATTATAGTATCTGATAGGGTTGGGGATTTGGTTAGGGATTATGGTTAGGGCAGCCAATCATAAAAGTTCTTCCGAGCAAGTGCGCATCAGCCCTCTCAGTTACGTCTGTACATATAATCGGTGAACTAATAAGAGAACGGGATGCGTTCAAATTTACCAATATTGATTGGGACGATAATAAATTGAAAATAAACACCGACATACCAGTATGTGAACATCAAAATATTGAAGCTCCGTTCACAATACACTCGAAACTGATTTGACTTCATCACATGTTTTTTATCCAATTCATCATATTATAATTTGTAAATGAAGCAGAAGGTTATGTCGATCATCTTGGGGCACTTGAATATATTTTCTATTATTAGTTATAGCCTAATTGATTGTGTATTGTTAACTGCGCTGCACGGTTTAACATTATGTATTGCATGAGCCTGTATACTCCCAGTCTCAAATTATGAGAGTTAAAAATAGATCTTACATATATTCGACAGGAATAATTGTAACGCTGATAAGATTGAGGTCCCTACTCCATTCAAATTCACAACAAATCTAAGAGTCTTAATTTCAACTCTTTCGAAGAGATGTGATTAGGAACGAGTCTATTTCACTCCTAACTCTTATCATTTGAGAGAGTGAGCATGTAACTGTTTTGTAGTTTTCCTGACTTTCGATCACATTGCGCCTATATTATAGAAACATGTGGAGGCCTCGCCACTTTATTCGTGTATATACTTTAGGGCCGAATATAATAATGCATTTGATTGCCTTATAAGCGCGTCGTTTGATAGTTGATGACAAATCGAGGATATCTCGGGCAGTTTACTGGCCAGTCTCGGAGACCCCTAGTCTGGGTGCTAACAACCCCGACAATGAGACTTATTGTCGGAATGGGGGCAGAGAGCTTATCTATCAACGAGGATTCTCGACTGGTGAAAAGAAACCAAAATAAAGCGACGAATTCTCGCTTCCTCGAAACAGGACTAACAAATCCCGAAGAAAGCTCTAAGAGCGAAATCAACAGCATGTAGTGTTGTTGTATCGTTTTGATAATCCCTCCAATCAATGCTTGAACCGACCTTCAGAGTTTTGACCGAATGAGAGGGGGACAACAGATCTTTGTAAGTCTCACTTCAACAGTTAAAAAAATCCTCTCATTTCGAATCCCAATTGGTCGTCACTTCACGCGCGATACCATTTAGTTTAGATATGGAACAGTGTCGGTGTGTCCACCACGGGTAAGTTGTTTCAATGTCACCCTGTCGAATTAAGGGAAAAATTGTTGATGACCATAAGCTTCCAATAATCCCACAATCATGACTTAGGTATCCTACTATTGAAACATTATTTAAATAATATTCAAGAGATGAAAACAACTATGACAGACATACAGACATACAGACGAGCAATATTCCAATTGTTGAGTCCCAATGAAACACATCGAGAGATTGTGTTCGGGAAATGAACACTTTTCTAAACACTATTTTGTCATCACCTTCGAAACGCGTTCAAATCCTGGACACGGTGTAAAATTCCTAAACGAAGCCAATTGTGTTTAATTGCTAAGCTTGTTTAACCCTTTTGTGGATCGATAAGCTGTATTCGTACGCACTGGCGTAAAATCGCTGATTGCTCGAAATCTGGACAGAATGTTTGTTATAACATTATTTGGTCTAGAGGCAAACAAAATGGGCTTTCAAAAAGTAATAACGGGAAGTCAGTGCCATTCAAGCTCATTTTGCATGTATTTATGCAAATTAGCAACGACATCCGAGTTGCACATTTGTCTAAACTGCAGCCCGTAATTGCGCAACAAATGGATCACTGTAATAGTATATGTATTCCAGGGTATATGTCATGCACATGTCAGAGAGACTCACGGAAGGATACAGGTGTTATTCCTAACGTGAATCATAATTATACAAGCTGTGTCTGTGTGTACCTGTCTATTGCTGCGCGCTAGCGGCAGACCATTTAGCTCCCCGGGCCCGTAGGGGAGCTTGTGGCGAAGCGGTCAGCGGGGCTCCACACGGCAAACTACAGCAAAGCCTCACTGATGCTTCTGAGAAAGAGATCATGTTGGGGGAGATGTTAGCAGCCGAATGTCGGCGGTCAAATCTATGATCTTCGACGAGTCTTTGTGCTCTATGTGCTAGCCTCCACGGGGGTGGGATGGATTTCTCAGAAAAGGTGTGACTGGTCATCTGAATTAAAGCAACTTG
Source organism: Pentamera pediparva (assembly GCA_025400115.1). Taxonomy (NCBI): domain Eukaryota; kingdom Metazoa; phylum Echinodermata; class Holothuroidea; order Dendrochirotida; family Phyllophoridae; genus Pentamera; species Pentamera pediparva. Next base: position 9,006 of record JAODTT010019003.1, read on the forward strand.
ATAAGAAACAGTTTGATTATAGTTTACAGTTCGACACACCAAATTGTGGGTGTTCTCTGTAACTGGCCATGTTATTCCCTATATGGAAACTTACACTCTTTTGAATTTACATGGGATGTGTGAAAACGACAAAAACCTGTTTCTCACTGGAGGAAATCTTCACCCATAACAGAATGCAATTCCACTCTTCATTCATAGTGTGCTATGTGACAACCCCAATTGGGTGAAATTCACTCTTTTATTTTTAGAGTGTAGGCCCACATTTCGAACCACTCTAAAGCCCTTAGCCTATACACACGTACATGAGTGAATACAGGAATGGCCAGCATGACAGGTGAAAGCTTCTCCGTAGCAGATGTGTAACTTCGTGGTATAGGCATACACACATCATTCGGATAGGTTCACTCGTGCCACATTTTCATGCAGTTCTTACACATCATTTCTAGAGTGCTAGTGATATAGGCCTATATAACTTGAGTCTAGATGATGCAAATATTTTACTTTTGCTAGTTAGATGAGGCTAACTTGGAGCTATATGCTTGAGTGTTGTGTTGGTTTTACGTGTAATGAATGACCGGTCAGCGCCATCGAATTGACACCAAACTACTCGATACAGTATTACATCAGTGATTTTGTCGGTCATACATCAGTGAACACGGTTGACAGGGTTTAGTGATTGTTGAGGATACGAATTTACGTAATGAAAAGATAGCTGTTCGAAAGAATGCCACGGGTGACGCGGAATATGTCAATTACAAAGACACCAGGGGTGACCGTGATGCATCATGGGTATATGAAATTTCCTAATTTAGGAATAAACTCTTGACCTGCCAAATAGAAGGAGCCCCGTTGCAGGTGGGCGGAATTCCTCCGTTAGAGTTCATTGGAGCGTTTGGAACACCCATTCAGGTCAATACCCTGCTTCGCCTCCATGCAGATATTTTCTTACCGGCTGGGTTTCGGTTTGTTGCACTGCGAAATGATTAATACAATGTACCGGTATTTTCTCTAGCTGCTTAGGACTACGTTCACCAGACTGCACTCTGGAAAGAGTATTTTAGGAATTAGGCAGTGTTCTGAACACTACAATTTGTTAACGGGTTCATTCTATCAACATGCTTAGCAATTGAGCACTGTATGTTTAGCAGTTAAACATATTACGTTCAGGAATTTGGTATGGCCTACCATGCTTTGCATTCGAACACGTTTAAAAAGTGGGGTCACAGTAGTGTTTAGAAAATAGGGGGCCAAAGTCTAACAATTTCTCCCTCATCTTCTGCAAGTGGTAAAATTATGTCTCGTAGATTTCATTTATAACCTCAAAAAGATTAGCGACTTCAATCCAATTAGCGCTACGATCAATATATTCGAATATATTTTAAATCTTTCAAGGTGTGGGACTAGGGAACAGTCTGTAAGACTCATATTCAATCTTAATCATACTCATCTTCACTCATTTAGGAGAGTAGCGTACATAAGTATCAGCCTGTCTGATATGTATAGGACTGCATAAAGGAGAATATACGTGTCACATATATCAGTCAACAGCTATTGCCCTGATTAAACACC
>JAODTT010019114.1:0-10573 GCA_025400115.1 Pentamera pediparva
GGCTAGACCAGGCGAGACGAAGTGGTTGAAAGTCGGATTTTCATCCACATCTGCATCACAAACAATTTTGACAAAAAGTAGTTACGAGCAGAAGATTCTACGTGTCCTGAGATTTTAGTTCCAAGAACGTTGGCCAAACCAAGCGATGGTCAAGTTTCTCTCGTCCTGGAAAGTCGTAAAAGGAGTCTGTCACCTCAAGCCAAGTGAATTGTATTGAGTGAAATTAGTTGCTGTGGTATTGTATTGTCTATCCCCATTAATATCCACGAGGGGCGGGACAAACATGTAGTTTCACTGAAGAATGCGCTCAAACGCGGTAAGTGAGAGACAAAATGAGGTATTGCTCTCACTACTTGATGCGTGACGAAAAATGTGGTTATAGGTCTCTCCTAATTCAGTGGCACCAGTTTACCTGGACGCCATATGCGCAAGAAGTTCTACAAAGACATGCGTGGAACTCTTCCACGTAACCCCTACTCACTGCTCCGTTCCTGTTTACTTACTGCTACTTCCACTCATTTTACTCCGCATTTACTCCTCATTCACTCCTCATTTGCCCATTTTACTCCTCATCTGCTCATGTTACTATTTTTTGCATCCAATGTACTCCCCCTCCTCCTCCTCCTATGTTGGTTTGTTCCTATGAAGTTGAAGGCAGGAGTTTGCGTAAACGCTACCTTCTCTGGCGTCTCGTCGAACGTCGTACTGTGTATTTCAATTGCATTGGTACAATTTTTTGTAAGGGGACTAAAGGTATATATAGCATGTTTGAATGGGCCATTCACAAAGGCGGATTCAATATGGAGGTAGAGAAGTCGCCGACAATTTGTCGAGCGAGTCCATCCAGTCATGAGGGAAGGAACCCTCCTGCTCTTGACTGGGCAGGATTCCGAGAATTGCGCGTACGAACACCCGGGAGCTGAGTAGTTTTCAATATCTAAGAATGTGAACAATTTGGTCGAAATTGCCATGTAGTCCATTATTACGCCTAATACTTTGGCTGATCGCTGAACGATCGTCATAATGTTTCTCCAAACTTTCGAACATGAGGCCCTTCATAACGTTAATATCATACTTACCAGTTATTTAAATCCGGTAACGGGGATTTGTCGACAGTAATTAAGGAGTGAGCCTAATAAATGTTGCAAAGCATCTTCAATCATATGATTTTCATCCTCATTATCAGGGTCGATATAACACGGAATTTCTTCTTTAAAGGCCGAAGGTCATGTGAATATGACTTCATTTCATATCATACCAGATCGGGTTATCACACCAAGGTAATCTAAACCGCAATTCGAATTTCTGCCGATATGTGCGTGAAAATGAGCAGCAACTGTCATTGCGCAACACGCCTTGTGACGTCGTAGGGGAACCGCGAGAGCCGGCCTAATACAAAGTCAATGCGAAACATATACTTCCGGGAACTCTGCAAACAATTTATTAAGGATGGGATCCGAATGTAAACGTGCGGAAGTCCTCACGAGATATGAAAGAGAACAATTTATTACTATTATTTGCAGATGCTACCTTCCATTTTTCTCCCATCAATGTTCAAAGTTGTATCATTCAGTGTGTAGTGTCAATTGACAGCCTCGAAGCCCTCCCACTGGCCACTCCCCGCAACGTCACAAGGAGGGTGGAATTCCTTAGTTGTGAATCGATATATCTCAGCAGGGGAACATGCCAGAACCTTCAAATGTTGGGTATAGGGGGTTCACGAACATTATCTATCCATTAATTGATGCCAGTTTCAAGATAATATGTTAAGTGACCATTGACCCTCAAGCCTTTCTTCCATTCCAGTTAGTGCAATGCTAATCGCTAGGGTACACTGAAGTTGCTCAAAGGCTGACTTGCTCATTTCTGAAAAATATGCAATGAAATTATCGATTAGTATGGATGGGTCAGAAACGAAACCCTGCGGGTCGTCAAAACCAAGGACGTATGAGTATACGCTGATGTTGAGAGGCTTATGATGTCCTATAAATGTAGGTTTAGGGCCGTTAAGAGTGAACGACGCTCTCTTTGTCGATGTAAGATGCGATGTCGTAGGTCATCCTGTATGGTTAATACCAACATTCTCCTGGAACCGAAATGCCAACCGCGTTGAGCTTGTCAAGAACAGAAGGGGAAGCTCGAAAATGCCCCGAGGGAATTTTATAGGAAACGTTCTGCTTACAGGCAACTCCTGTTGAAGAGCCTGTTGCATTTATCACACTGATACGTGTGAGAGTAATGAGACATGTTGGTGATATAGGAGGAGTGGATGTTGTAATACTTCAGATGCATCGAAGACTTATACCGACGAGGAGAACGACGCAGCATTCCGCGATGGGCTAGATTAACCTTCTCTTTCCCGCAATAACAAACACGTAGCATTCCAATCATTTTTCGAGTTCTCCCAAGTCGGTAAAAGATACACCCTCAAATGCAAAGGAGACACCCTCAGTTCCCCCACAGCCGTTTGATATTCATTGAATGGCGATTTAGTTGTTTGAATAAGAGTACGCGTTTTCGATTTTATATAGTGGGCGAGATATCTGAAAAAACGAAGGTTGTCCTCATAAAGTTGGAGCGATTTCGGAATTAGTGGATATGGAGGGTATTATTATTATAAGCAGGCACTACAAGGGCTGCACCCACCGGAGGGTACGCACCTCAGGTAATTGTGAGGGTAGTGATCATTTCAGGCGTCCATTCCTATTCCCATTGCGACTGTTAATAGCACTTGCTCAACATCCTTACTCGCGAATTTGCGCAGAAATTCGTCGAAATAAAAAAAAGTTGTGTATAATTCTACACATCCATAGTGCACCACTGCGGCAGGTGTAGACATTTACACGTTTTGTGTAGAAGTTTAGGAGTTGTGTAGGAGAGGTGTACAATTCAATACAACAGAGGTCCGAGATTTACACATCATGGTGTAAAATTTACACCAGCTGAGTAGACTTCTTTGGCACATTACTGGTGTAAATTTTTACACGACTTGTGTAGAATCCTACACATCCCTGGTGTAACTAGTGCATTGATGCGGAAGACGTGACCCCCGCTAACAGGGGAGGGGAACATGTTACATAAACATGTAACATTGAACCCCGTACTGAAGATCATAGATACAACACACCATTCAGACTAACTTTTCATATCTGTCTGCAAGAGTAAATAATATGGTGAACTGCTATTTAGCATCAAATTATACTACTTAGCGGAATCCAATTACCAATTATTATTATTTGAGGGTTCACAAAATCATTCCTGACAAAGATATACTGCGTCCGGTATGTTTACTCACTTAATTACTTTGTTAATTGACTTTTACCTAGTACATCATCACCGATATACATGTTCACATCTGATTGGCTGCTCATCAATGGCAACTTTGTGATAAATCACACATCTTTCAACTCCTTGCGGTGTGGAACTAGGATCAATTACTCCGGTGAAGTGTATATTTTTCTACACCTCTTTTTTAGAGTGTACTATAGGGCGCTCGAAATGAGGCTCTTGTTGAACGAGCTATGGTAATACATGAATTCCCCGGTCAGCCTACTTCTTAGAACCACCCCCAATGACGCATCCATTTTAAAGTAGTCTGATCTCCGTGAACATTGTTCATCGCGCTATCAACGCATTCGTAACTTATACTCTGATGTTCCTGCTGTGGTGCGTTCTAACGACCCCCAGTTCTCTCGGAAAGTCCCCAACATCTCTGCATCACCAGCTAGCTCCTCCTGGTCATCAGCCGGGATTGTTATGGGATCCTCTTTTAAACGGCCTGATGAAGCCTGTTGTTGTGATGGGACTACCGACGGTAGTGCTGATAGGGCTGATGGGAGCGGCTGCGACGTTGATTGTACCGATGACCTCTGAGCTGGCGGAACCTACGGTTTAGACGGGATTGGCGGTGCGAACGGGGCTGGTGGGAGTGGATGCTGCCTCGGCTCAGTCTGGGCTAATGTATCACCAACCTCAATTGGCTGTGCAGATCGGACCTGTGACTGCGGACGCTCCGTCGATGGAAGAGGTTGCTTCTTGTGCACATTCTGATGCCTAGTCAGCTTCCACGTTGTCCGGAATCCAATTCGACAGACCCCGCATACGTGCGTCTCGAGAGCATGCATCTTCCTCAAGTGGTCAAGTCTTCCATATTGCGCTGAGTCCCGAAAGCTGTGCTGCAACCACCCTTCTCACACCGAATTTTCAACATAGGAAAAGATAAATATTCACGCTTTACTGCTAGAAATATCATATTAGGTTTCACTTCACTAAAATACACGTTGAAGCTGTGAGTGTTTTCAAGGTGGGAAGGTTGCTTATGAGACTGGGTTGTCCAATATTTGCATTTACCTATATTGTTGAACGGACCAACCCGTACAGAATCCTCATGATGGGACAAGTCATCTTCCCTGGAAATAATTATTGAGAGCCTGGGATATGGTATATATCAAATGAATCAAATAAATTGTTCTTACCATATATTCCGCGGCAGAACGCCGAGAACGGGACCCAGATGCGTGACTACCGTCCGGGCTGTTTCTTATTCCTCGCCTAAGGCAAACGGAATCTATACAGTCACGCAATTGTGTGTGTGTGTGTTTGTGTGTGTATGTGACACATCTTGTTCGCACGATATCTATAGCAGGCAAGTATGTAACGAGTTCAAATTGGGTACAAAGGTTACATATATGGAGAGGAAGACCCCTATTTTTTGGGTGTCAGGTCAAGGTCGTTTGAGGTCAGGATGGGCAAAACTCGAATATGCTTGTCTGCACGATATCTGTGGAACGACGCAAGCATGTATCGAGTTCAAAATTATTATGTGGGTTGGAAATATGGAGTGGGAGGACCCTATTGTTTTCTGTCAAGTCAAGGTCATTCAAGGTCAGGCGAGGAAAAATCTCAACAAAGCTTGTCAGCACGATATCTGAAGAATATAATCATGTATCAAGTTCAATTATAGTATGCAGGTTGCAGATATGAAGATTGGAGAGGAAGAACCCTATTGCTTTTTGCCGTCTTGTCAAGGTCAGGAGTGGACAAATGTCAAAAAGCCTGCATGCACGATATCTGGAGAACTCGTGCATGTACCAAAATTAAGTATCCGGTTGTAGATATGGAGAGGGGGAGAACCCAACTGTTGTTGACATGAGGTAACAGTTATTCAAGGTAGAGGCGAAATTTCAAAAAAAGTTGTAGCACAATAATTCGGATAGCTCCCCGTTGCCTCCCATTTGTCTCCTACTCTGCTTCTAGGACATAAATCAATTGTGTTTTGCCTCTTCTGAAATGCGTCTCCCTGCACCCACTCACCAAATTGTCAGGGAGCCTCGTAGTAAAATATATCATACGGATAAATGTGGTTGACTGAGAAATGCATCTCAAATGCCCTGTCACACGCCTCCCACATTGTCAGTTGAACTACTAGTGAGCCTCATAGTTATGATGAATATAGTCCACCAAATGATGCATCCCAAATACAGTCACCCGTCTACTAGCTTGCCAGTGCAACCACTGGTAAGCCTCCAAAATATATAATTGAACCTGAATCGACCCGAGTTTCGTCACTTCTGAATGCATTTCTAAATATTCGCCCTCTTAAATGGGACAACCACTGTTGAGCCTCAATGGATATGTACAGGTCCCATTCCCAGTCAGTCCATCCTGCGAGACAGATGATAGGGAAGCACCAGGGTGTCTTTGTAACATAACTGCAACTGTTTTATATGTTCAGTTGAAGGAATCTATTGCACCTCCTCACTAATATGACCAAGACTACACCCTGTCATGAGCATTCTACATTAACCAAATTTCATCATCCGGCATCCCTCCCTCTCCAAGGCGAAGTTTTTTGCAAGGGTGAATCTAAAGTTAGGGTTTTATTCATGTTCACACTCAGCTCACAGTATATACGTTAAATCGGAAATTTGGGATGAAAAGTAAGAGTGTGACCTTGTTCTGTGATTACAATGTGTTCAATTCCGAGCCCTGCTCTCCACTATTCTCCAACGGTATCACACACCATTTACAGGGCTGCCTATACCTGACCCTTGTGACTCCTGATATAGGTCTTTGCCCACGTACCCATTCTGCACAATATATTGAAATATGTACAAGAAATACAGACACCAGGAAGACAACATGGGATATATTTGGTACAGTAGAAACTCTGTGTCTTGTGAGTTCCACACAATATTCGGAACACAGGATAATAATTCAGCTCCGCCATTCCCATTGACCATGCCTGTAGCCTCTTAGTGATGACATGTGTTTCATATATGGGTGCAGACTTTGATACTGCACTATTGTCAACTGGGAAAAAGGTACACGGAAGACGCTATTCAAGACATTGTCTCTATGGTGGTACCTCATTGTGAAGGTATAGGGGTACTTACACCCAGACAGCAGTTTGGAAATAGCCTAACCCTCGCTTTCCCCTGTTCCAGTCCCCGATGCTGAGCGCACAGTGAGAAGGCAACAGGTACCAGTTTTTGAGTCTTTGGTATGTCTGGACCGGGATTGGACCTTCCTGGGTGGAAGGCGGACGCTCTCACAACAGTGTCAACCACTCGGGTAATGTTTGCCTTACTAACATGTTTTATCCATGTTACCGACACTCTATGAGCTCATTTCAAACCTGACACTGCCATATCAAAGAGTCTGTTATCAAGTAAGCCAGTGTTTACATTAACTTACTTAGTGTTGACCCAGCCAAATCACTGAGGATATGTTCACCATCATGAATTGCTGATTGGTCATTCGTTTAGCCTGGAACTGTGACCCTGCTGTTTGGGTCAAATACAGACATGTCATGTAATCCACATGTGTATATTTGAGCCATGATCTACTGGCCAAGTCCTTGGATGGTATGTTCATTCTCACTAAGAATGGTAATAAAATGTGTCCCCCGTGTATATGGTCTCCCTATTCCCAGCTGTTCATTCGAGCCTATTACAATACATCTCACCTGTGGGTGAGCCTTTTGGTATGGCTGAAGGCTATCATCACAATCACCACTGACTAATGGCAAAGGGCTTAGAACTTAGAAACTGTGCTTAAGGTAATCTCACGGAGAGCCTCACAACTAAGGAACCTGACAGGGGTTGATAGTAATAACGTACAATAGAGAGTGTTGACCTTATGTAAGTCATTCATTCATTCACTCATTGTCACTTTTCATTATTTGGAATGTCACTGTCCTCATCTAGAATATTATAATAATCATACTTCGACCTACTGTGCTTGGAGTTTGATGCCTGGAGCAATTGTTATTACAGGATTCTATTTTGTAGCAATATTTGTGGCCAATTGTACATACATGGGTGTTCATCCAGTTTAAGGATTTTGCGAATTGCAATTAAACACGGTCCCTAGCTTCCAAGTCAGAAAACTTCTTTTTGATTTCGCAATGAAGGATACAACATATTCCGCTTTCTCTGTTGCATGGAATGGGTGTTTACACAAGATTGCATCTAAGGCCACCTGAAAATGACGAAAATTCCAAACGTGGAATGACACTCTGCGTCTCAGCACCCCTCGCCTCCCGCACTAATGAATACCTTCCTACGCCACTATCATGTGTCACGTGTATCAAGCCCATCTAGGAATAACTGTTAAATACCCAACAATTCAGATCTCAGGTAAACTGCGATACAGATGCACACACAGTGAAGTGCACTCAATCATGAAGACTAATTTGAGAACAATTTCACTGTATCAAGATGAAGCGGTGATCCAATCAGTGTGTTGGCGGCGAGTCTTCCCCACCTTCAAAGTAATTTTCAGTCCATGTGGTTTTGTTGCCATGAATTCATGTCATGACTAGACTTAGTCCAACAAGAGAACCCACAATTTGATTATTATAAGTGACCCCATATAGGTTCCGGATACTGGAATGGAACTAAGATATTCCCGGCCTTGCCATGGGAGGGTAATTAAAAGAGAGGACATGTTACTGTTTCGACTTGCTGTCAGTCTACCTCCAGTTCATACCTGCAAATGATGAGTAAAATATGGTTTGGGGAATACAAGTGTTGGATATATTTTAGTGTTGCGAAAGTTGCACAAAAAAATAAGGCAAGAAATCACTGCAGACAGTGGTGTTTGAATTTTGGAGTACATGCTGGTCTTAGTATTGTTCCTAGTTCATGCTAGACATTTATTCGTATACACTCTGATCCTAAAAAGTACATTCTGGACATATACTCTTCATCACAATTAAGTGCATAACGGTTTATGAAAGTTGATGAAGCTGGGGGGTCACACGGTCCACTTGTTAGTAGTTAGGGGTCCGATAGGGGGTTAAAATCACGCTACACACTGACAGTATAGGGACCTCCAACAATTCAGAGGGTCATAACCCTACCCATTCTCCCGAGGGCATTTTCAGGCTCGGAGCGGTTGGCATTTCGATTCCAGAAGAATGTAGGTATTGTCTATCAAAATAACCTACGACATTTCAACTCACCTCGGCGAGGAGAGCGCTCTAATGGCCCAATTAAAGGCGGAAGAGTGGCAGGGCGATATCAACGACTCCAAGGTTGCCACTGCTAGTAGGTTAACCTGCAGGGGAATCTCGCTATTGCTTTGCAATGGCGTCGATTGTCCACCTTGTGAAGGATATCGGATTGGCCTGTTTCCTGGGCTGGATTTTAGCAAGAGGTGGCCTAATATCTATATGTAATACTAAAAAAATGTCTTTGATGCTGATCTCGATTTCTAATTGATGCACAATATATAATATGCAAATGGTAAACTCTACACATTTGGTATGGTCGATTCCCCGCGTTGTTCGTGTTGTGGGGTGGAGTACGAAGAGGCGCATCACCTGCTCCTTGATTGCGCTGAGACGAAGTCAATTCGGGACACTATTACCCGCGAGCTTGATCAGTTATTGTATTCTAATCAGTGGAACGTTTATATCTCGTTTGGTCTCGGGCTCAGCTACTCCAAGGAGGAGGTGGTTCTCGCTGATTTTGTACTCAATATTGATAATTGATCATCTGGCATGCGCGCCTTGCCAAAATTATTATTGATTATTATCTCAAATCTGTTTGTTTTCCATAACGTCTTGAGATCAAGGTTGAAATTGCTACATCATGTGTATCGGAATAAAAAGGAACAGTATAAATTCGTTCACTCATTTGGCATGAGAGAGATGCTGTTATCAGCAAGTGACGACAATTCATATCTTTCACTTTGACGATGGGTTGTTAGGGTCTAAAGTGTCCTAAGTAGTTGTTATTTTCCTTAGCAGTCTGCACCATGTATCGTAAGAGGGGGCCCGGGCGCGATTTTTTTTCCTACACGCGATAGCAATAGCAATATCAGAGTAACGCTACGCGACTGTGCCTTCCACTTGAGCCCATTTAGTGTATACTGTAATCATGCATTGTAACGTGAGCGTTACCCTGACATGTCCTGAATTGCATGGTAAATCAACCAATTGCAGTCTTTCCACTTCTTGAAACTTTGAGAAATACTTCCGAATTAGTACACAAAAGCACTCACTTCTTGTCCATGAACCGGATCGTTGTGATAATAGCCTGGTGTATTTCGTGACCAATTGGGAAGGGTGAAGAAAACCTACTGTGCGGAAAACGGAGTCTAAGTTAATGTGAGCAGCGGCGTAGCCAGAGGGAGTGGGGGATACACCCTAGTTGAAGCTCCCCCCTCCCAGATGGAATCACCGACTTCCCCCTAGATTGAGGAGGCTGGCTATGCTACTGAATGTGAGCAACTCCGGGAGTGACTGTGTAACATGTGAAGTTTGAAAAATCAAAATGTAGGTAGGCTACTTCCGGACATTTCCGGAGCCGAATTAGTGTGGGGTGTCAATGAGAGATTGACGGCAAAATTACGGAGTACAGAGGTCGATTTTTCATGATTTTCAATCTAGGGTCCTTCCCCCCAGGGTGGGGGGTTTGTTCGGGCCGTCGAAAATGTATTCGTTACCCTATAGGGAACCCCCCTTCAGGTCCCTGTGGGCAGGGGTGTCCTAGCCCCGAGTAAAAGGGGCGAAAAGTGGGACCCTCTCAGGTACACGCCGGACTTTAACACTTGGCGACGACGATTGTCCCTTTGTCCCACTTCACCTGTAACGATATGGGCTTGTGCACAAACTCAATACAGCACGCTCGCAGGGCCAGCGGAGTCAGGGCTTTAATCCGATTAGGACCTCCCAGTGCCTGTGGAGAACGAGTGACACATCCAATATATGTACGGTATTGTGATGTGTTGAAACTGGACGATATAGTGAACTCTTACTCGAAATCCCTATCAGGTAATGTTACTCAAACGGTGCAATTGCTATGGCGTGTAGGAAAAAAAAGTTCGCGTCCCGGCACTGCGCGCGGAGCGCACGAAAATGTTTACACTATTTTAGGCCTGAAACTAGATAGGCTATCATTCAATTTAGCTTCATGGTTGTAAAAGAAGCAGTTCACAGGGAAGGCATGGGAAAATCATGCTACAATTCGCAACTGGCCATGGAAAATCCATCAATACTTTTTTGTACTCTTTCTATAGCTTAGTAGGCCGGAAGAGGAAGACAATATATCAGTGATTACGTTCT
>JAODTT010019225.1:0-10573 GCA_025400115.1 Pentamera pediparva
AATAAGAAAGCCCATAAGAAAGCTACACATCAAATTGCAGCTTTATCTGACCAAGCATTTTATACATTGACCTCTCCTATCTGGTGACCTCTGACCTGACACCAAAACAAAAGGCATTTTGTACTCATCATGGGGAACATTCATATCAAGTATGAACTTCATCCACTCATGCCTAAACCTGTTATCATGTTTACAAGCTAGGCATCACATACATACATACATATATATAGGTTGTGTACATTCATACATGGAACAACAATTTAGATAACAATATACTTCATGTTCTCATAATGGGGAACATAAATTACCAGTTAACAAGTGACTTGTGAACATTTCAGCTCATTACTTGAAAATAATCCCACCCGGATTCAATCCTTAACGATGCAACAAGCAGTGGTTCTTTTCTCTCTCCCACGCAGACCTCTTATGATTGGCAGTTGTCTGCAATCATCCTATGAAAAAAGTCGCTGAAGACAAATTTAAATTGTTTGGGAAGGTAATCGAACTTTTCGAAGTTGTGTGTCGTGTACGAGCGGACCTTGGAGCTTGCAATGTAATGAGTGTATCCATTGGCAGTGTTGTCTTTCGGTTTGTTTATCATATTTTGTTGATCTATGCTGATTAGGTAATTACTTCTGAAAGTAAACGAAACTACGTGCCATCTGGATGGTAGTGATCACCCCATACATCAGCATGCATGGACAGCGTGATCGAGTCATTGGTATTAGCGTTTGCCTGATTACAAACGAATGCCTGGGTCCCAGGAAGATAGCAGTCCACGTGTTTTTGGTTTGGTAAATGACTAGCAGTCCCGTCTGTTGTAAAAGATAACCGGAGGGGACGATTAGCGACCGTAGTCTATGGGATGTCAGCTAGGCCCACTGCCTTAGAGCTCAATAGACATGTGCTTATTAGGGACCAATGGAAGGTGGAACATGACTTTCTGATTAGTATATACAATTAGAAAACCAATCCCACAAACTGAATCCCCGTGCAGGCCTCTCATAATTCCACTGGAGGCGAACTACACAGAAGACTTTCTACATGTCTCAACTTGACGAAAAAACGAAAGACATTATTGTTCATGTTTTATCAAACATTATCCAGCCAAATAACTAAATATGTGTCAAACATATGCAAACAAATGGTAATATGTCACTAATCTAAGATAACAGGCAAATGTATGACTGGTGGTTCCACTTTACCGCAATATCATGTAGTTGGGATTGCAACACATGCCAACAAATATATGAGAAGCTCATATCCACATTAAAAAAATGATTTCATGCACCAGGAAATGGTGTAAATAGAAACGAAATAAATCTAGGGAATATTTCAGATTGCACGTCACTTGATTTGAGTGTTGAATTGTGAAAATGTGGAAGCACTACTCAGCATTTTAAACTTATCCAATTTTACCTAACTTACCTAACTTGGTATACTTTTTTCCTGTTAATTACCACACTATGTAGAGCAGAAAACCATTGAGATACCTTTTGTTATAATTTCTTTAGGGTTCAGCTAGTTTGCGGGCCGGATCAACCCGTCTAAGACATTATTTAGTAATTAGACCTTGACTTCATGTATTGACCTCTGATGACATTGGACTTGGAATGACTTCCAACAGTTTCAGCACCTTTAATATGTTTACTAACTTTCATTTGCATCATTCATATAAAATGACTTTCAGTGACCTTGACCCTACTGTTGACTTTACTGGGACTGAAAGTAGACCATGTCCACCACGTTTCATGAAAATCCAACCAACTTTCAAAAATACATAAATTATGCCAATTAGACTAATTAATTAGCATAATAATTTCAATAAATGACCTTCAGTCACCTCGACTCTACTGTTAAATGTATCGAGACTTAAAGTAGACCATATCCACCACGTTTCGTGAAAATTCAACGGAATTTAAAAAAGTGCATACGTTATAATAATTGGACTACCTAATTAATATTGTTGACACATTAAATGACCATCAATGACCATGACTGCACTGTTAAATCATCGGAACTGGAGTAGACCATATCTACCAAGTTACGTAAAAATCCTAGACACTTCATAAAATGATTAGACTACTTACTTCGCATATTTCGGGCTGAAAATCTACTCAGTGTGTCTACCCTTCATAGTTGTCAAAAAAAGGGTTATTGTAGGCCCTACTCCTCTGATCGAACCAGGCATTCTGGACTTATCGTGTGAACAGGGTTTTATGACTGACCTCCGATGACTTTTGACCTGACCCCAATACAATACAGAGACCATGTACTCATCATGGGAAACCGACATGCCAAGTTTGAGCTTGATCCTTTCTCAGGTGAGGTCGAGTTATGTTAACAAGCTAAAATTTGCTTATAAAATCTTTTTTCACAGGACGCTGGGACCATGCGACCCTGGTCTGCAACCCTGGTCTGTGACCCTGCCTGCAACGAAAACAATAGTGTTCTTGTGCTTCCCCATGAGTAATTTACACAGCTGATTATATAACCCTGTAATACGTACGCGATGACGTGTCCAAAGTCAACAAATCCAGTTCCACGTCAGCCTACTGTATATCAGGCTATGGTCTAACCTTTGGAATCTGATAATTCATCATTTGATCAATACTCATTACTGATATATCAACCCGTATGCCGGGATGTGGTGCCAGTGACTATATATTAATAAACTACGTATACTCCGCCCGTGTTCGTATTTACTCACCCAACGTGCTCAACAGTCCACTTCATTCTTTTCAGTTCATCGCAACTAACCTGTGTTCCTTCGTCCAAATAATTTCACCTGAAGTTCCTTCGTCAATCGGGTTTACTATTTCCTGAAAGAATCACCAGTCCGGACCACCAACTTTTTACTCATTTCACTTTTCGAAAGCGATTCCCTTTCTCGGCTGTTATTCTTGTATTCTCTGGATTTAGCTGTCGTGGTCTCTAGACGCTGCTCATTATATTAATTTCGAAGAAGGTAGGTGCCCTAATTTTAGTGTTTATATTTTTAGGAAAAATTTTCGTATTTTACGTAGGCCTACGTGCAAGCATTTTGTATTCCAGGCCACAGCGAATACCCGATTGTGTGGCCAAGTGACAAGAACATCAGATTGAGGTCCGGGATACAATCCTGTGTCGGTGCCAGTCATACCACCTTCTGCCACGGTATGCGTGATGTCTCGCATGGAGAATGGAGCAGGGAGAACAATCCACAGCACCACAACTATATCAGGAATGCCGTCGGCGCCGTCAGACATGATGATTGAAATTGTGGCGTAATACTGTTTCCTAGCCTAGTCTAGCAAATACCTATCCCAGAGAAGGAGACAGCCTGTGCTTCCAGTGTATGTTGTGTTTTTATAACATTGTCTCTTGCGGGTCTTACTTTCTTTGATAATTGTCACTCTGCTTATATATATATGCTCATCTCTGTTTTGGTTCGCCCATCAGTAGGCCCTAGTTCTTTCCCTCTATTGTATTTTACTGTCAGCCACTACACCTGTACCGGTACTCGCTCGTCTAACGAAGAAGCTCTTCTCGTTCTGCATTACATTTCATGTTTTAGGCCTACTATATTTGTGTTATCTCACCTCTACAAGTTGCTATATTCCTCTACCCCGCATTTACCCCGCCATTCATCCAGTCTCCCCTGTATGGCTTTCTATACCACCCGCGGAATCACGTGACTGTCAAGTGATATGCCCAACCTTCCAAAACCTCCCCCCTAGAATTAGGGTATACAGTGCATACGATTACACGTGCCTGCAATTTCTCGAATGAGACCAAATTAGTCTATGAAAAATTGTGACACATATCACTAAAATCACACTGGATAATTTGTGGACCCCTTCCATTCATTCTGTCTGCCACGACCCTTATCCACCTTACATTTCTATGTTACAATTGCTGCCGCTCCTATCCATAGGTGTTCATGTATGTCTATTTCTCTATATATCCTCAAAACCATACTGTTCACCACCTTTAACTGTTCATGTTACAGCTGTTTACTAATCCGTTCATTACCACCCCCTATCCTATCCCCACCACAGCCATCTAGTAATTCCTTCCCATCACGGACGTATCGCATCAGTATGCCTTCCTAATTTCTGTCAGACACGTGTAAAGTAGTACGTGTTCACCACACCACCAAAAGGTCTATTTTAGCAGTCCCGTTTGTTTACCCACAGGCCTAAAAGGCGTACGAGACCCGTGGCTAGCTTGGAGAACGGAATAAGTCTCAAATAATGTCCGAATCTCAAAAAATTACTCAAATTGCCTCCCATTACTCCCATTCAAGAACAGAGGGTGACGCAATGCACACACTTTGAATAAAACAAATGCATAAATTCCCCTACGTTCAAGGCAGTTGCATAGCTGACTCGATCAATACCGAACAGTCTGCTTAAATGCACCCATTTGACCATTCCAGGAAAACATAAAAACACCCTCCAGTATTCGAGAGTGAATTGTGGAAAGATGTTAAACATGAGCATTTCAAACATGCTTAGTATCTTCCCGAAGCATGACATATAGACACGTGTAATAATATACCTAATTGTCTGACCGAAATTCCAAAACTCGCTTGATCCTAAATGTACTTCATATGGATATTGCAGACTCAGCCTTTGGGTTTCAACCTACTTCCAGTGGCGTACCCCTAACCCACACAGGAGAACGTTTTCTGTAATGTGGGTGGGTAAAACGCATTTGGGCCGAATTTCGACGCAAACACTGGATTCAGGCATATCTCATCACGCGCAAAGCGCGCAAAATTGTAAGCACATCTTTGCTGCATTTGGTCGACTTTTCGGAGAGCAGGCAGAACATTACTTTTGACAAGTTGAAAACCTCGCCATAGGATGGGACAATTATCGCGAGCGAGGCGCGCAAATTTCCTACACTGTTCGGGCATTCGAACTAAAATAGGGACACAACTACTGCCTTTCATTGTCGTCAAAATCAAATTATAGGCAAAATGACTGCCTCTCATTGTCGTAAGAAGCAAATTATAGGAAACTGATCGCGTATTACTCTGAGTACGGAATATTTCTAAAAAACAAAAATCTGATTTGGAGGCACAGGGGTGGGGGATAACAAGGTTTTCGATGGGAGGCAAGTAGTGCCCCCTGGCCCCTCTTGGCGACGCCACTGTCCATAACGACCTGAAAGTCTGCCCGTTTCGAATGGTTCCACTGTAAGAAATCGAATGGCTGTATTTTACAATGCACTCTGTCTGTAGTTGACTGCTTCGGGTATTCTGCAGCATATTAAATGCTTCATAATATTCGCTGGCTCGCTGCTAATGAGTGAAAAATAAAGCTTGCATCCTTTTTCTCTTGGCGATACTGTTTCATTGGTGGACAATCGTCCTCTTCATAGAGATACTTCAATGCGCCCAATGAAGCATTTGATGGAGGGTGGTTGTTTGCAGATAGAGAAAGACGACGATTATTGGTAACGGTACGTCATGATCGCAAAAAACTCAAAACTGAAAATGCTTGGGGTAGGTTGTTTCATTTAACCAGCGTCCTGACGCTCCATTTAACCAGATAGACTATATATATAATATTTTTAAAGGACTGTATTTTAGACTTAGTGACAGTGAGGGATAAATATAGCGTAGGTAGAGACTGCCAGTTTGTTGTGTAGGATTTTATGACAAGTGACAATGTCAGTAAAATTCATTTTGGACGCGAGGGTGTTTCATTTTAGGAATAACGTAATTTTACATGATATGCTATCAGGTCGTCTAAGACGGTCGGAGATAAATCTAGCAGGCTCAGGATTGGAAATTTACAGGTTTCAAGTGGACCAACCCTGGGAGGCATATTCGAACTATGGCCGGACATAAGTGTTGTTAACTGTTTCATGAACATCTGAACATGGGCAGAGCAGCGATGACAAATCCCAGTAATGAAATGTTTTGGACTTTAGCAACCGCGGCATTGATAACGCTCGCGTTTGAAATGTCTCCAAGATGAGTTTGGGACAAAATCAAGATGGTCACCCGAGAGGTAAACTA
The DNA here is from genome assembly GCA_025400115.1 of Pentamera pediparva. Taxonomy (NCBI): domain Eukaryota; kingdom Metazoa; phylum Echinodermata; class Holothuroidea; order Dendrochirotida; family Phyllophoridae; genus Pentamera; species Pentamera pediparva. The sequence goes on from JAODTT010019225.1 coordinate 6,014, forward strand.
CTCTAAAAACAAATAAAGTGAACCATTCACTCCTCCAAAAGAGTGAAGTGAAAAATTCACTCCATACCAGTGAACATCCACTCCGAACGAGTGAAGAGTCACTTCCTTGGAGTGTATTGTAACTCCTTCAAGAGTGTCCTCATTGACCAATGATTACTGAGGACAAGGGAGTGATAATTCACTTCGAAGGAATGACTCTTCACTCTTCTGTTTTTTTTAGAGTTTTTAGAGTTACAGCGAGAACATGACATTTTAGGGATTTTTGGGTAAAAGGACGATCACCAGTCTTTAGACCCAGGCGTAGGAAGCGAGGGCTGGAGGAGCCAGAGGAGTGGTGCTTAGGTGTGCTACATTGCACATAAGGCCATCTAGAGGTGAAATATTTCCCGATGGGGAGCAGGACACCACCATATACGGTACCTTACCCCGGGTAATTCATCAACATTCTTCCCCAACTCAATCGCCGGCCCTAATGGAACTTCTTGCCCGAGCTGCACCTTTTAGCAGCAAGAATCAGCACCAAATTGCACATGGACTTGATGAAAATTTGGAAAATTATATTTCCAAAACGAGGTGGGTGTTCAGGTGTGCTACATTGCACCAGAGTGCATCTGCGGCCATCTGAAAATGCTATCGTCCTCCCGCCCCACTAAACAATAACTTCATACGCCAATGGACAACTTGTCTAGAGCTTTCAAGTCTGCCTGAAGTGCTTTTTCATGTCGGCGGAGTTTATCTGTCTGTATGGGAAGGTGGGGCACAGTGGATCAACAATTTTCGTTTTCATTATTTTATCATTTTCCAGGCAGATGCACTAACATTCTTTTGCGCATACAATTGCTGCTGTCCAGTACTATAATACAATACCCCATGATTGACTCATGACTCATGTTTCCTTTAATTAATCATTAATTAATTAGTTATTAATTAATTATTCCACTGTGCCCCACACCCGGGGCAGAGTGAATCATCCAATGGTGCACATTGGATCATGTATGGAAACTGCAAACTAAAATACATGAAGTACTTGTTATAGAGCACAAGCACCCAATATATTAGATAGCTCATGGCGATACAAAGCGCAGCAAACAACTATTAAAACCCTCGAAAATAGATAAAATGATAAATAATGTCTATAATTCATATTAGGCACAAAATGTCATGTCACGAAATAGCACGAAAGTCGACGCCGGAATATTTTTACATCCAGTATTCCTGTCCATTTTTTACTAAAATCAGGGGTGTCAGTCAATGAATATGTCCTCGCATGCAATCGAAATGAAATGATCACTGACCAATGTAATCCACTGTGCCCCGATCCACTCTGTCCCAATATGGTTTTGCATAATATTTCCTACCCATAGCTATAAAACTACGCTCAAACATGACTAAACCATATATGTTGCTAGAATACTTTATCCAATGATGATGAAATCAACTTCACATGAATCCATCCTATTTTTTAGGAGACTTGGGTGATGAAATTTAGGAGAAGCTGCCCCTTGCCTCGATAGAAACGTCTCTGTGAATTGTAGGTTCGATGGCTCCTATTGAATTGGTGGCGATATACATGAATGATTTCCTAAACTTTTAGAGTTATTAAATATGATCCACTGTGACCCGTGATCCATTGTGCCCCACCTTCCCCTGTGCCTACTTGGTAACCGCCGTATTCATCACTTTAATAAACAAGTTATACTTCAGTGCGTTTGGAAGATACATCATTACCACACCCCACCCCAATGTGATCCCCAGAATCGATCCTATGTTTGCCTAATTATTCCACCAATGCACTGACCGATGGCCATGTTTATATAATTATTCTTACTTATCTTTTCAGCTTACTCGCCGTTCATTACCGTACGTTAGAAATCCTGACCAGCAGATAAGATGGCTTCGAACATGGTCACCGAAAAGATCACTCCGTGAGTAGATGGTTAATTTGTTGCCAAGTGAATGATTCTGGTCCTGATAGCCAGTGGGGTGGGCTTGGGCTGTGGGAATGAGTGCTTTTGAAATTGAATCTAAAGGTCGGAATTATTGTTAATTTCGATAATTGGATGACGTCCATGCTTGCACACAACTCGTCTTTGCATATTTCGGAAATACTCGTGTTACCACCTTCAGCACCTCAATCAATAATACTGTTGGCTGTATACTTGAATAGCGCCACCACTTTCGGAGAGTTAATCATCACGGAATTCTAAAAGTGCGACCTCTATATAGAAAAGTTCGTCGTTCAAAGAGGCAATATCTTTCCGCAACTATTTATTCAGTGTTGCTTTCTCGGTCGGCCTTTCTTCGGATCGTCACATCCTTAGAAAGGTAGCCTATTCGCCGCCGACGCAGTCTGGGTCGTAGCGGGCAGTAACATTACCGCCGTCATGTCGTGGTCTGCGTCGAGCTCTGCTCTCAAACTTTACGTTTGCATAGTTGAATAGCTCCACCACTTTCCAAGAGCAAACCATTTATGGAATTACAGAAGTGCGACCTCTATTCAAAAAGTTCGCAGTTTAAAGAGGCAATGTCTGTTCGCAACTCCTAGCTAATGATCGACGGCTTCGTATGCATGACGTCACGACATTAAATCATTCCACGGTATATCAGAGCAAATTTTGCATTGACATATCATAGTGACGATATAGTCTCCCGTATCGATATCGAATTGTATTCGGAATACTTTTCGCCGTGACGTCATGCAAACATCGTCGTCACTCGTTTCGCCAGTTGCTACCGACCCGAACCTCGCCAAAACTAAGTGAACCGGTAATTTACATGCATGTGAGCCTGTGAGCACTGTATTTTAATCACCACGGTTATATCAACATCCGTGAGGGGCGACTGGAGGCCACACAACGTGCATTTTGTTTGCAAGACGTTTGAACCCACGACAAGACACTCGAAGTCACCTTAGGCCTAAACATGTTTGGTTGTCCTCCACCGCTCGATTCGAATTCCGGCGCCGCCCCAGTCGCTTACTTAGTTGAGGCCTACATAGTAGCCTAGGCTAAAAGTTAAATATATTTTTGTTACGTTGTTCTTCTTCTTCTCATTCATTCTAATTGTGATCTAGATGTTTTTTGTATCACATACTATTCGGTGTCGGCCAATTTAGGCAACCCAAAAAAAAACAAAAAAAAACAAAATCCACCCGCACGTTGCTCATTCTTTAAATAGTGCAATAGCGCAATCATTTATTGTACTCGTGCTGCATCTGCAACATACGCGTAGACAGAGCCAATGGGCAGGGGCGGCGCCATTGGGGGTCCGAGGGGGGGGGGGGATAGGATACACTTCATGGTGTGAGAAGCTCCGTCAGGGAAATCATGGACGGGCGCAGCCCCGTGGCGAAGTGAAGGAGGCGCAGCGTATTTCAGGACGGCTGGATCATGGTAACCAAGTGCTTTACTAATTATTCAACCATGGTTTTGGAAACAAGACACCCTTCCCCGATCACCCCACCCCCCTCCACACCCAGCCTGGAGTAATGAGGAATGGAAAAAGGCGAACGAAAGCGCAAACATTGGAAGAAAAGGACAAATGGAGAAAAATAAACACGTGAAAATGTAGGTTTCGGTGCACTAGAGAGCGCAAGACGGTTGGGTCTTCATCGGGAATTCAACTAGACGTACCCCGCCGGAGAAATCCTGGCGCCGCCCCTGGGTGAGAGCCTTCATCCTAAAGAGCAACCCGACGTTGGCAAATTCTCCATCGGCCGTAAGTAGCTTACAGATGACGGTGATAGCTGATTCAGCCCCACGTACCACACCCCGCCCTAGGGGTTCTACAGTTTGCCTCGTACATACCCCCTCATGCACCCTATCCCTCTACACCAGAACCGTCATTTGTTATGTATAATTTATTTCTCCACTCACATATTTCCCCCTTTTCAGTTTTTTCTCGCTTCCTCGCAGCTTTTTCGCGGGTGGGGCGCCCGCCTTGATGCCCCCCCCTAGCGGTATCTCCTGGTTGGCTATATTCCTCATTCCATCCTAATTCCTATGCATCTTTCCCACATTGCTCATGTTTCGCAACAGTCCTCCGTGGTTTATAGCTCCAGCCCTAAGCTAGAGAGGCAAAATTATTCAAATATGTATTACGGTGGCGCCCGCGCAATGCACCATCAATGGTTGTGCCGTTTGTAGTAGAACGTGCAAAGGAGGGTTATAAAATATGTCCTGTACTTAGGTGATGCTTGATGTATGCCTCCTGCCCAGAGGGCATGACCAGTTACGCCCCTGCATGTATCACGACTGCATACGCAATTCGAATTACCCACCGATAAACAACGCAATTTGCAAAAAGGCGTTCGAGAATGTGGCAAAGCTATTCAATTTCTGCGTTGTCGGGCACACGACTGTTTGACCAATCAAATATATTGTTCGTCGTATAGTTGGATAGCGCCACTACTTTCCGAAAGTGACCCGTTACGGAATTCCAGAAGTGCCACCTCTATTTAAAAAAGTCCGTAGTTTGAAGAAGCGAAATCTTTTCGCAACACCTAGCGAATAATCGACGGTTCCGTTTGCATGACGTCACGACAAACAAAATCATCCCACA
>JAODTT010019336.1:0-10573 GCA_025400115.1 Pentamera pediparva
ACCGGAGCTGTGGGACCAAGAAACAATCTATTCGATCAATTGTTAACTCTCATCATCCGAGAGAATATGATGAATCGTCGAATTGTCAATGCAAAATGACGTTTGCTGTGAGATTATGTCATGCTGACGGCACCGTCGAATAATCGACGGGTGGTCTGGAACGATATTGCCTCTCAAATTCGTGTATATTTTCTGTCAGTAGGACTTACTTGTGACCCATGAATAGAAAAGCAAACAGAGAACATTCGGGCGTGGTAGAACAACATAACAACCTTAGGCCTATAAGCCTACATAGTTAGTGAAAGCTGGCGAAATATGAGTTATAAAAGTAGTAACATGACGGTCAGGAGAGTACCATATCAGCCTCTCTTCTTCTGTTTATGGTAAGCCACTTGCAATTATTCACGAGGGTCCAAACTATTTTATTGTTTACATTTGCCATGAACGCTTTGTGGTTCGATCGTTCAAATGAGGCCATGCACTGTCGGCCCATCAGGATTCGCTGCAATGGACCTGTTGATTGTCATTTAACTGCATGCGTTGCATATATAACAACGCCGATATTACCATAATACACGATGCACAAAATGAGTAGACTAGTCTCCTCAGTCGTTCCAATATTGTCGGGTAAATATACGGTCTGTGTTAGGGTTGTGCGGTTCATCGGGTTTTATTTCGTGAGTTGTTGTTTGTGCTGTACACAGCATAGGCGCCATCGTACGGTACATCGTTAATTATACAATATATTTGAGCTAGATTTGGTAATATTGGAGCTCGATGTCCGAATTAATTTTAACCTGCGTTGAAGAGGTTGGATACAATTGATCGAGAGCAGTGGAATTAGCTGTCATTTCACGAATCATTCCAATGCATCATACATACATGCATACATACATCGACGTAATGAAATGTATCGTGTCACTCACTATCTTGTAGCTGCTGTTGAGCTTTAACTTCCCGTTCCAGTGAAAGCTTGCGGACGACTATATATCCTGAACGACAGATAGGGTTTCATGAAAGCAGAGTCATTTGCTAATGTGCAACGACACAAACTGTACGTGGAAAATCTACCTTCACATATAATAATGTATTTTGCGGCTTATAACGACAGTAGCGAATGATCTAAACAACGCATTGAAATCAGACACTGCACACTGCATGTGTTTATGATGGAAAAGTTGTGACGGCCCTTTTCGAGTTGTAGGGCCCGGAATGATTTTCGCTTGTATGTGACAGTGGGATACATCGATCAGGGCACCTCAGCCATATGAGCTAGTTATTGTCAGTAGTGATCGGGGCAATGTTTTTGTTATATATCTCACACTCTTACCTCCTAAAAAGAATCAAACGTGTTGGGCCAATGTCGTGAATGCCAACCACTAATTATTTCTGCCTATCAATACTCTCGGGGATCAGGTTGTTGCTCAATCCCATCTTCCTCTGTTCCAGTATTAGCCTTGCTAACAGTGATCCATCAACTGGCTAGTGAAATTTAGGAAGCGTATGCCTATATCCCTGAACCTATGGAGCATCCTAGCTTTCCGGTTTGAAGCGCTCGTATAGGTGGCCAATGGAACGAAGCATTACTTACCGTCTCAGTGGTGTTTCAGATATCAACTAGTAAATTCAGAGACTCCCGAGAGTTTGATCAAACTGTTAGGTTTATATTGAGAATAGGATTTGAAAAATGTAACGCCCCAATTCATACCCGTATTTGTTTAACTGTTCAACCAAGGCGTTGCACTCGTGTGCAGTATGCCGGATAGTGTCCAGAGCTTCAAGAAGCTGGCATGGTAGATTCCTGCTCTCAGGACCGTCATTTCCCGTCCCCATCTGACGGACGTGACTGCAGTTTCCACGTGCTACCACTCTCCACACGAGGTATGAGCAGGGTGAATAAACTGTCGACGGTATAGTTAGTTGTGGGTGTCTTTAAGAAATGACGCGTCACTTGTGAATGCAGGGTTTGCTCGGTGTCCATTTAACAACCTTATTTTACAACATTCTCTCACCAAGAGCTTCACAAATATCATCCGCTGATAATCAGTAACTTACCAACCGGTACTATGTAGCAGATATCACTTTGGGCTCAGTCGCAACGTACCATACAGGATGAATTTCTAGCAGGGCTGACTCATACAGGACTCACTTCCAAGTCACCTCACATGGTTCACACATACGAAGCATGGGACAATCAGAGCATTGTCCAACAGCACTGAAGGGACAGCCCATCAGGCTCCGTCTGGATCTATACCCGCGGAGTATAGTTTCGCCTTTTGCATGTAGATCTAGCCTAATGTATATATAGGCCTATACGACATCTCCCCTCGGGCAATGCTCAAGAAAACAAAGCAATTACAATGATTGGTTGTGAATGTGGTGGATGTCACTAATAAGAATAACTAATAATATTAGGAATAAGCTGTTTACTTCACCCCTGACCTAAGAGAAGAACCAGAAAGCCAAAATGCTTAGTGATTCCCTGACTCTGCTGATAACCGTTGATCAAAAACAGAAGCAATAGGGATCCCAAATGAAGGATGCTCCGTATCAGTAATGCGAACGAAATATTCCCTCTCCTCGAACTCCCGTTCGCCTGCTCGTGGTAAGCGTCCTCGCTATCCGTGGTCAATTCTATGCATCAAACACTTTCTTGTCACTCCGTTATATTATTTATATCTGAAATTACAGCTCCGTACGCACAATCAGTCAAATGAGGCGACCAACTTTGAGGCATAGGACAGTCATGCAACTAATTCATTAAGGGCGTTTTAGTCGGCAGTGTCTTCTGCTGTTTGTATTGAAGGTCGATGGTCATATAAATTCGAGTTCAGCTATTTCGGTCCCTTTCATTGAGTAGTTTTAGGAAATCAAATACTTTGATTGAAAACCCGCCTTCGTGTGCGGGAAGAAAACCCATTTGCTATTCAACACCAAAACAATTTTTGTCATGTTCGGTAGAGGTTTTGCAGCTGTTATTCAACAAATAGTGAAGTGGAATGTGTCTAGGGGCCAATAAATTGCATTTATTTGCTAATATTTATGAGGGCGCACGGGCCCCGACCTCATCACCCCCTCCAGGGCAAATCTCTCAGTACGCCACTGGCGCGATGTGTCCTCTGACTTCGACAGGGGAACCGCGGGAACATGTGTTTCACAAACAGGACAAAGTCAATGCATGCGAAACACCTACTTTTCAAAATCATGTAGCAAACTGAATATATACTGAATGTGTGGAAGTGGCTGTTATATTGAGTGCTGACTGCAAGCTGTTCTCTACACAATTCTACACAATGTCTGACTTATGATGAACAGCTGCGAGGAACATCTACCAGTGAACTCGCCCATCCAGGAAAACAGCTCCGTCCAATGCAACATGACAGCTGTCACATGGAGTTGGGAGAACAAAACTCGATGGAGCATCGCATCGCATCGCATCGCATCGCATCGCATCATTGCGTTGCAATGAGTGAGGCGATATCGAATAAATGAGTGGTATGTTAGTCTTACGGTGTAACACTCTAATGGGGCTAATCAAATGTCACATCTCCGGGTGCATGTGATGGATATCATTGCATATTCGAGACCAACTAAAAAAGTCATATTGACTAGAATACTTATCAATTGGGCCACGAATAGAATATACTCAAATATATGACTATTTTCTGCTCATAACTAACAAGTTTCTCTCCTTTTAGAGTGTATTAGAATATTATAGTAACGTAAGTTCTTTCCTCTCAAGTGATCTGATAAATTCCCTTCGGGGTGGGTCAATCCGCATACTTCTACGATGTTTCGCGGTATTTGTTGATAGTGACTCCAACAGGGTACCACTTTGCAAAACTGGCAGACTTTTAATTCCTGGATAAACTATGGCCAAGGGGACGGAGGAATTAACAGGAGGGTTGGGTATAGGCCTAGGTCTGACAATTAACCTGGAAGATAGTGAATAGCCTAGGGCTGGCATATAACACGGAACTGGAATAATACAAGATGGAACGAGACAACTGCGAAACTACATAAACTCTATAGTAAGGTACAATGTCAGCATGTAGAAATATGTCAGGTGTATCATCAAAAGTCATTTCAACAGGAGATGTGTATGCTTGCTGCCAGTTGCACCTCGCCCGACTCAATATTATATTTAAATTAACGGCTCACAGATAGGATCGCCGTGGTCGTCCAACAATCCAACAAGCGCTATTCAGTATCAACAGGCTTGTGCATTGATACATTTGATCTGTCACCGCTGAATTGCATGCCAAATGTAGTTGTAGTAGGCGATTGTGGATAGCTGGTGAAGATGTAGTGCGGACGTCCTAGCAAAACGTCCCCGAAATGGTATTAATACGTTCTGAAAGCTATAGATCGTATATAGGCGATATATGGTAACTGGGGGGATCAAGTTTACATAACTTTGAAATAACAACCGTGACAGGAAGCCTGAACTCCTGTACATCCTATCTACAGTGTTCTTCTAACGTATATAATAATTATGTCACGTATAATAGCCGAGCGTTATTGTACTTCATATTCCACAAAATCAAAGCTCTCAGCGTACAGTGATTATAAGCAAATATTAAAAATAAAGGCGTTGCTACGGACCTACCTTTTGTCGTGGTGATGTTTTCTCAGATTTGTTCTCCATGCTGCGCCTGTCTCACTACCCCCAAAGAGAATACCGACAGTTCAAAATATATAGGGGGATATTATAATGATATCGATTGAGATAGTAATGATGATTGGGATAATAGTCATCATATTGATGATCTTCATGATGATAATGATGATGATCATCATAGCAAAGGTGGTGGTAGTTGTAATGATTGCCGAATATGATGACAAGGAACACAATGATTCTGATGATGATAATGATGATTGTGGTGGTGATGATGATGGATATGATGATGATAATGATGATGATGATGGTGACTCACCAATCGTGGATATCGCAGTATGACAGAAGTGAAACGAGGTGTGCAACGTCCACGGGAACACATCGTGGTACCCCAGCATTTTTATTTGTAACACCAGTTCTTGTGAGTCGTTGATCAATCCCAGCTCTGATAGATTAGTACTGCTTGTGTTGCTCACGAGGATCTGTAGGATCGCCAACTTATCTTGTAACGCGGAAAGAGTTTCAACTGCGGGGTGGACGTAGCCATTGTCGTCAGTACGTTCGATTAGAAAGAAAAGGACTGTTCCGAAGGCCAAATAAAAGACCATTACTAATCCCGAGCCGACACAGGAAACCCTCTCATTCATCGCCATCCCGTTGAAATTCGTTTCAGACATTTTCCGAACCTCTCTTTGATTGTACACTGTATTTATAAATGAGGATCCATATTAGAACATGCCACGTATGATATCCATGTGATCCCTTATGATGTACTGCGGCCTGTTCTGTTATTAGTGTCGTTTTACTCCTGGTTTCCACAAAGTGTGCACATCGCTGTTTTAGGCGATGAGCTTACATTCACAAACGATAATTTAATGTGTAGCGACTGTGCGTTCATTTTTCCATCACTGCCTGTTGGAATACGCCTAATTGTCACGCAACAGAAAAGCTGCGCTCAACAATTTTACGTTGAATTGGCAAAAATATCGTTTTAAGATAGTAGGCTGCTTCCCACATAGCTTGCAACTGACCAGTATTCTAGTGGGAAGATTTGACCTGTGCGTCGATCGGAAATTCAACGCTCATATCGTTCGAGTCATATCGTTTGAGTTTGAGTCATATACTCGCTTGCTAATTTTAAAACTGAACAAAATTCATTAATTTTCGTTTCAGGAGATCACACTGAAATTCAACATTCCGAAGTAGCGTTCCCCTACATATGTGGAATAGCCCCGTCCAACCAACGAGTAACCGTTTGGACTGACTGATAATTTTCCTTGAACGAGTGTGGTAAACCCGCAGAAGCACAACGATATAACGGTATCCGTGGTATGTCGACCTCAGTCTAAGATATAATAGATGATCCTATAGAGTAACATTGGAGTGAAATTAATCGAACACATCACTGTAACAACAAGTAATTCGTCTCGCTATTCTGTGTACGAGAGTCAAGCAAAATCGCCGTTTCTGTGAATAAATATTTTCATATCTCACTAACGGTATCCCTCGAGCAACTGATTGAAATTCAATAAGAACAGAGTCACCAACAAATTCATCACTACACCGTAACGACATTCATGGGAATAGTCCACGACCACAAGCTGGAATTAAGAAGGTTACGTTGAACCACGTGTGCGTAGATGCTACGGAAAAAATCGCGAACGCAGTGGATTACATCACTGCAACTGTTGTCACACGGACTGGGGAACTGGATTTATATCGCGCGACGATTGTTCAATGGGATTCCGCAACGCGTATCCGGAGATAATTCTGATCCATTGCAGATGTAACAGCTCCACAGAAGAACGCCACCGTCCACGACACCTCCTACAACATTTATGCAGGTCCTGGTAATGAGATAATAATAAACAAGGCAATATCAATCAACACATAGGCCTATGACAACATGATTCCTTCTAGTCAAAGTGAGCGAAAACTCCTTTAAGTAGAATGTTGAGTCTGTACGTCCTGTTTTGCCATTGGTATGGAAAGAATATATGACAACGCTAGCCGGAAAACAGTGAAAAGTGGCTTTCTTTTACTATTTACTAGTTGGAAATCTTCCGGGAATCTGGAAAATATATCTCCAGTTTATCTTATGTCAATTATCAGACCCCATACTGAACTGACAGAGGGTTTTTGAGTGCTAGTTTCTGTGTAATCTTCAATTCAATAGTTGCGTGATATTTTCCTTTGGACAAATAAGGATGCGGTGTAGGCATATTGCATCTTGGTAGTGTACGTAGGCCCACTCAGTGAACAGTCAGAGATATGCCGTCTGAATTTCCTCCGGAATCAATATGCAGATATGATAGTGGATTGATGTACGAAGAATCAGATAGGATTCGCAACTGCCTAATTTCGATTAGTTGAAAGAACCAGGGAGCCATGAGGCTCAGTAATTTGTTGGCTGTCTGGATCTCAGATTACATTTGACCTGATGGGGTCGAGTTGCGTATTTACAAGCAAAAATATGCCATTTTTTTCATTTTCTCCAAAATGACCCCGGTCCACACTGAAAACAACAGTTATTGTTCTTCCCACAAGAAAGTTAGTGTGCAAAATTTCAGCCTGATCAGAACAAGCTTTCTGGACTTATCATGTTAACAAGTTTGTCTGGACTTTACCCTCTGTTGAACTCAGGTGACCTTCGACCTGACCCCAAAACAATATGGACCATGTACTCTTATGGGGGACCCACATACCAAGTATGAGCTTCACCCATCTAGGCGGGGTCGAGTTATCGCGTTAACAAGTTAAAACTACCTGAAATTCAATTATTCACAAATGTCCTATCTTATCCAAACATGACACCCGGTTAGAACAAAAAAAATAGGGTTCTTGCATTCCCCATATGAAAGCAATATACACAATTTCCGATGGGTCGACCCAAGCACTTATCGTGTTGGAAACATTTGCAGACTCTGACCAGCTGACCCAATAACTGCACAACACATACCTCACTCCCAAAGTTTTGTGAAAATCACTAACTCAACATGATTCCACTTCAATTGAGAACGATTTTGTCATCGCACCATCACTTGTGAGTTACATTGACGTGACTAGTCTCACATTGATAACAGATGTGAAGGATTCATGACATCAATGACTCTGATATACCCCGCTAGGATGCCATATGTCAAAAATTGCACCAAAAGTGCGAGTGTGATATTAACTTTACTCAACTTTAACGGGTGTTATAGTCTTGATTTCGATATGTACATTTTTTGAACGCATGGTACAGAAACGATAGTTTAGAGAATGGAAACACGTTTCTAAAAACACGGACAAAATACATTCTACCTAACATGGGCAACCTTCTCATATTATTTTTTCTTACCGTGTCTGAGATTGCTTGATCAAGGGAAACGCCTGGCACAACATATCTTTCTTTCCTCTCCGTCGTCTTATCAAAACTGTACTCCACTGTGAAAGTGTTGCGGCAACTATTAACTGTAATTTGTTAGTCGCCAAAAACAAAACGCTTTATTATCCATATCCCACTTCTCTGACATGGACGATCTCATCGCCATCTCTTGAAATAAATTCCCAGAGAAAATAAGTTTTGCTCACATTAATCGATTCAACCTGAACGAACAGTCACCTGATTCAACTGACCAATAAAATTACGCGCCTTCGCCGTCGACCGTCATACGAAATTTGTACAGGGAGATTTCTACACACAGTCAGACATCGTGTTAGACATTGTGTTGCGTCGGATTGAGCGAGCGAGTAGGCAAATATTGATTCCGATGACTTTTCCTAGTCGACAGTATTCTTGTCACTTGACTCTCTAAACACGTTCAAATTAATTTATATCTTATGTTTCGTTTCCGTCCGTCTCAGGTTGGCCGATTCGTTTAGATGAGATCAATATAATGACAGGAATCCTGATGTCGGCTGATAGCCCCCCCGATGAAGACAATTCACAGTCCTATGCAATACGAAGGAACAAGCATTAATGCTTGCAACGTGGCGAGCATCAAAATTGAAGAAAGTTGGAAGATTGTTCTTAATCATAATAATTTGTAAATTTGTGCGCTGGGTTAATTAATCGAACCACTGTATAGCCTATGCATTTCGCAGCTATAAATGTAAGCTAAATCACTGGAACAGACCCAGCGAGTTCTAGTGTCGGTCATTTAACTCGAGATCACGATATTGATTGTTTAGCTTCGGGGGCCTCTAAGCAGGCCCCATGATCCTCAAATGAGTCACATCCCTTGCAGGTGGTTTGGTTAGTGACGCTTTAGCAATTCACACCAGGGAGACAAAACCCAACGTGGATCCTTGACCAGGTTGTCATCACACGACCTTTGCCTTGACCCCAAACAATAAGATTGATTTTGATGAGAAACACGCATAGCAAGTATGTGCTCATCCTTGCAAACTTGACCAGTCAATTTGTTGTGATAACAATTACAATCGAGACGATAGGTTTGATTCGATTTAGATCGAGTTCATTATCCCAGTATATAATCCATCTGGTTTTACCAGAGCTCAAGACGCTGTACTCGTGTGCAGTTATGCTGCGGGATAACCCCACGAGAAACTTCCCATAAGTAGGCCTACTCTCCTTACGAAGGCTACACACCGAATTTCAGTTTGATCGGACCAAGCATAATGGACTAACTGACTAGTCTGACTAGATATCAAAACATTAGGGATATGAACTTCTTCCATCCGTACCTGGTCATGTATCTTTTTTACAAACTAAAATTTGCTAAAATATCAAATTTCTCATTTTTGACAAAAATGACAAACAGGCTTCACAGACAACAGGCACACGGGGTTCTTGTTCTTTCTGGTTGGAAGGCTACACACAAATTCCGATTTGATCGGATCACTCATTCTGGACTCATTCTGTTCTTGGTAATTTTTCAACTCCTACCTCTGTTGACCTCAGATGACCTCAGCCTTCATCATGACCTCATCATGGGGAACATACATACCTAATTTGAACATCATCCATTCAAACCTAGTCAAGTTATCGTGTTTACAAGCTGGAATTGGGCAGAATATAACATTTTATACGATAGGTTCGTTGTTCTTCCCGTTAGAAAGCTACCAAGCATTCTGGATTTTTCGTGTTTACAAGGTTGTCAGACTTTGACCTCTGGTAACCTCAGATGACCTTTGACCTTTGACCCAGAACAATAGGGATCATGCACTCATTACAGGGAACCAACATACCAGGTTTAGGCTTCATCTATTCAGGTGTGGTTGGGTTATAGTGTTCACAAGCAAAAGTGTTACATACACACATACACATATACACACATACATACAACATGACTGCATATATTCCTCGGGTGAAGTACAGGAATGAAATAGTGAATTTTACTTCTCTTGGGCAACCCCTGCAAAGGCTAGATCATAACCACCACACAACATGTTCATGTCTAATCAACGGACTCGGTTCACCCCCTCCCCCCCAAATACTTACTATAAATATCCGAAGGGGAATTTCCTGATAATGAAAATATATCGTCCTCACGAGAAAGCGCATTCATTCCAAATGACATTCTACAAATGTTAAGTCCCAAAACACCCGTTTCTACTTCAACGATTGTATTGATATGGGTGATTTCATGATCCAGTTGTCGAATCCAGTTTTCCGAACGTCCGTGCATGGTAAACTCGGATAACACCTGTTTGAGTCCCATGTCTATGCACGGTGGAGCAACACGCAATGTCCCGTTCAACATTAATTAATCATAAATCAATATAGGCCTACCCGCATTCATCATCACGTCAGATTCAAGAGGGTGTGTCTCTATGATACACATACTTCAACACCCACACTTCTTCTGTTTCAAGAGATATCTTCACCAACTGACCAGGAAATAAGTCGATATTTGAGAGTAATTACTGGATCCACCCGGCGGTATACGACTTGTAGCTACGTCGTTATCTTGTATTATTACGCCTTAATGTTTACCATGGTGGCTGTTA
>JAODTT010019558.1:0-10569 GCA_025400115.1 Pentamera pediparva
AAATTTCCCTTCCAAACTTTGAAAATCCCCCCCAAAAATGTTGAAGGGGGGGAAACTCCCCGCCAAAATTATGATCCTAGCGTGAACACTGTCCTGGATGTTCAATTTTTCCACAGAGCAGACACAGAACACGGATGTCTGGATGGCCGCCTTTTCTGGTAAAATGGCTGTGGAGATCGATGCACAAACCAGGCAGGCCAAAACGGTGGCATACCCCTATCCAAGGCTATTCAAACCTTTACTAATACTCATGTGTCCACGATTACTTCACTGCTTGCTTGGTATTCCTTTCCCAGGCCCCATCTATAATTTACCCCCTAGTCATCGTCAAACATTCATCCAGCTGTGCCTTGTGGGGTGTGGATCATTCTACACCGGATTAACCAGGTCTCCCTCTCACCTGAGGCTATAAATACATTCCTGGATGTTCGCATCCCTCGTGCCATGTGCTCAGAACAAACTGACAGTTCGTTAATCGTTTCTCCCCATGTCATTTGCGGAGTCGAAAATGTTTACAGAAACTACAAGTACCATTTATAGGTGCTTACAGAACCCTGGGTATGTGCTCAGTAGGAAGTAACATTTGTATAACTTGTGCCAATTGCTCAGAACAAGTTATTATTTCTAGTTGTTTGTATCCCCTGGGTCATGTACTCAGAACTTACTATGTAACATTTTTTCAGATGTTTGCACAATATATGTGATGAGAATAAGCTGAACTATGTCTGTAAACGTTGTGAATATCTTGTGGCTATATAAGAAGCTGTTCTCTTGATGTTTGCATCCCCTGTGTATACCAAAGACTTTTAAAAATGGCATTTACATGTTGTGTGTGATGCCGTCATATAGCAGTGATCAGGAAATATGATCCAGCCTCTCACAAGTAAAAGTGCTGTGGACACCACTAATTCATCCTGACTTAAAAATTTGGGTGCAACAGTGAAACTTCATAAAAAATCTAGCTTGAGGCTAGATCTGATCATGTTTTCAGTAGAATGAGCTAACATTTGTAGATACTTCATTCACCACTCTTGGGTCATGTGCTCAAAACAGGCCAAAATTTCCACATGTCTGTGCACAATACTCAGGATGTGCTCTGAGCAAGTTAACAACATTCTTTTCCAGTTCTCCTGGGTCATACACTTGGAATGAAGGTTACACACTTTGAACGAGCAAACATTTATTGATATTGCAGAACTTTGGCAATATGCTGAGCATGGATGAAGCACTACTCCCTCGTCCTGGGAGGATGGAGATCTGTACACAGTCGCTGACAGGATACAATAAGCCAGCCAGTTCAGGGTTGCAGTGTAATGATATGATAATGATATGGTGTCAAAGGTCAACGGGGAACGACTGGCAGTCTGACACAGTCGCACGCTGCACGATCAGAGAGCAGAACGATATTTCGGAACTCCTCTGACGGAAACTACATATCCTATCGACACGACACTTCACACATTTCCCCCCATACGTTTCAAAACTGACATACTAGAACATGCAATGAATTGGTTCCGTTTTCGGAGAGAGGAGACAATTTGAAAATAACCCGTAATGATAGCCCTACGGGAGGAATGTCTTCTATTCCCTCGGCCTGCTTAGCAGTGAGCATGCGCGCTCGTAACCCTGAACTGGCTTATTGTATTAGAAGAAAATTGAGGACATAGAAGGGAGGGTATGCAATCCCTAAAGAAACACAGAGTAAGTTATTTCCGAGAAGGAAACGGAGAGGCAGAAGAGCATGTTACAGCGCTCCCGGTCCTCACGGTGTTGATCACATGACCATCACATCAGAGAGCAGTCTTCACACACGTCCTCCTCGTGCACCCGCCGGTATGAACTGGTAGTAGACTATCGGGGGCAGCCGCCACGTCGAGCGATGCTCAGCGGAGCGGGACGCGACCTTTCGAGTCTGATGTTATTTCTGAGAAGGCAGCGGAGAGGCAGCTGAGCGTGCTAGACCCCCCATCCCCCCTATGCGGTGCCCAACTAGTTGTTTTTCGCACAGTACTAGACAAGACAGGAAGACAAGACGGGCCTCGAGATGTTGAGAATTTGAGACAATCGAATAAATTCGGGAAAGTTCATTGAAATTCATCTAATTGCACAAGAATGATCCCCATTGAGGAAAAAAAACATTGCAAGTCACTTTCGCTCAATTGCATAGACTATTACTTCAGTCCTATATGTCTCGTACCGTGTTACGTTATTTGAAGTGATTCGGGGATTCCAACCACTAAGTAGGGAAGACCGGGCTCAGTCCGCCCTAGGAGCGAGTCTGCCCACTTTGGTTTCTGATCACGTAACTGTCGGAAATGTATCGTGATCCCATGATTATTTTACACAGGTCATAGCAGAGTTCCTCCAAAAACAAAACACACGATGGTGACATCTCACCGCAGAATGTATCATAGAAAACGCTTCTTAGTCCTGAAAGTTAAATTCTTCATTCGACTTGTGTGGGATTTGCTCAGTGAGAATATTAGGCATTCATCAAAAGCTAACTTGAGGGCGTACCATAAGGTCAACACAAAAACAAACCTATGGGGCAAGTCCGCCCGGCCGGCCTGAGGCGAGTCCGCCCTACATAAATTATATGATGACCAATCTAGGTGTATTACAGAAAGCGTACATTTCCCATTCAAATCACATGATCTCTCGTTTCACAAGGTATCTAAATACTACAACCCATTCAATAAGGTTTTAAATCTTTTCACCATATTGTTGACTCCAACAAATGTCATGTTCACATATGAAATGCTATGAGCGAACCTGCCCCAGACTAGGGACGGACTTGTGCGGGGCAAATCCGCCCATTCTTCATTGTGTCAAAGTTTCTTTCCCCTGCTTTTATTGTTAGGCATAAGCCTAGAACCCTGAATCCGGGGTCTTGAGTAGCCAAGACATGGCGCTTCTACACGCGTCAAACATCAGTTTCTCTTTATCGTTCTTACTGACAGTATTAGGCAGGTCAGAAAAAATAGGGCGGACTCGCCCCGGTCTCCTCGTATCTCTAACACCACCATGGAACTCGCCCTTATATTGCGACATTTTACATTCTCTAAAAATTCAATAGGCCAATAGTAATTCATTTCCCACAACTTGAAGAGAGACCTGTAAATTTTGCTAAGAGACTCTCGAAAGTAGCACTGTATGCCTGATATTCATGCTCAGTTCAACTGACACCAGACTGCCAGAACAAATAGCTGGAATAGTAATTCATAAATCTCACCATCTCTCCCATTGCAAACTGATTGTTGTTCATAACCCAACCTGACTCTACGAAACTGAACTTCACAAATGCACAGGAGCGTGGGACAAGAAAAAAGTCTATTAGATCATTTTTTAATTTTCCTCATTTAGGAGAGTATGATAATTCAATTCAAAATCAGTTATAATAATCCGGTAGCCAAAAGCCAAATTTTGGCCTAACCTTGCAATTTCTGATGATTATGCTAATTATTCATCTATGGGGTGTGGGTAATGACTTCTAGGGTGATCTGGTGATGCCTGTCACCATTGAGCAATTTGAAATATTCAAGATGGCGTCCAAAATGGCTGCCGGTGGAGACCGCCTATCAGAAAAGTCACTTCATTCTTTTTTTGCAGGAACTCAAATAGGGTTGCCATTTTGCCTGATCAGGGGAAATAATGAATACTGAAAAAGGTCAAGACCGTCATGTCAACGAATGCATGTTTTCTTAAGAATGTAATTGCGATAAATCTACTACATTCAGGTTTGAAGAGATATTTCAGTCGTCATGGAAACGCTCACTGTTGCCATGCTTTCATTAGAATATGTTATAGTGACTACAATGTACCATGTTTTCACACTCAAATGAACGTTCAAGTCAAATTGAACCGGAAACGAATAAAATGCGCACCGATTCAAAGAAGGTGCTAATATTGGACTAGATTGGATCCTTTTCAAACAGAAAATGATTAATTTAGATCAGTTAGAGTCGGAATAGTCATATGTCTGATCCTTTTTAGGGTCAGCGTCATTTCGATCCGTTATCAGTTCAATTTGACTTGAGCGTTGTTACAGTGCAAAACATTTACACAGTAGTAATGGTATTATATGATATTGCTCTCTCCAGGTAGTTATCGCTGATTCATCATTTCAGGTGTGCAAATTGTGTTTCGCAGTCGAATTAGCCTATGATATTCAATATTCTGGGGTAATTATTCTGACGCTATCTAACTAGCCAATGAGGTCAAATGTCAAACAGTTTAAACATTCGCCACTTACCATCCAGAATATCCCAACGAAGAATGATTGCCAATAGAACATGGCTAGAAACCGTTTATTCACAGTGAAAAGACTACGCCTCAACACTTAACAGTGCTATCTCTTATGCGAGAACATAGTTGGCTATCTCACTGAGATGATTTTCACCAGTATAAGGTCTTTTCGAGGATTGGTACAAGGGAATATTAATCACAATGTCATCATCAGGCGCCATTACATGCGCTGGATGGAGTGGATACTATAATCATCCAACCACTAACATAGGTGACGGCGAAGACCTGCACGTCGTCGCAGATGATACGGACATCGTCGTTATCATGCTTGACTTCTCTCGTCAAAGTGACATACCGGTACCACCTTTTTCCAATCCATGGACGTTTCACTCACGCAATCACTCACCAACATGCGTATGCCTGGAGGGTGCCATGTCACATCCACTTGCCGCTTCCCAATACAGGACCATCTCCGGACGAGGATTCAGGCCTTGACCTGACCCTATCCCTGAATCCTTTGGGTAACCGCGGAATGACGACAACACAAATGGATAACAGTCACAAATCAGGTAACTGAAACCCACATCCCTGCCCCCCATCCCCATCTCTGCCTGCCTCTGGCGAGAACGCATGTCCTCTCTGGAGGCATAGCTGATATAGCTGTGGTCATCTACTCAGATAACGTGATCGCCAGACGCTACTACCCAGTTTCCCCTGTATGCTGAGAGGGGCTTTTTTACTCATAAATTGCACAATGGGGATGTGCCGAGGTAAAGAAAATATTTAGTGACCTCCACATTTTTAACTAAAATTGTGACCAAGGACTAAATTTGCTTCGCACCTGAATTCCAAACGGATTCGCCTCCTGACACAGTGCTCTCTCAGCATCCCAGCAGATTGGCCATTTAGGAGAATACATAATTCTGCGAGTGATGCAGTATTATTTTTCAAAAGTTTGTGTCACTCAAAACCCTTCTCATAACCCAGTCAATGCAAGTCATTACAAGCACCGACCATCATTTTTCAGATGGGGGCTGACGATTACCGTTTCAAATCAGTGTTGATAACATTAGAGCCCCGAACAGACATGAGAAGACTCCGATGAATTAGGGATGTCCTGGGCACCATCCCATAACATCGTCAGATGCCGCAGAACCCACCATTGTTACGATGACAGCTGCTGAGGACGCAACACCACTCATCTGAATAATCGTTTGAATATTCGGATTTGGCCTCGTCGTAGGCCTACCTACTATTCATCAATCAAAATACCAACATTTGCGGCATGCCAAGTTGCGCAGTTTCCGACCCCCTGTGAGAAGGCTGCGGGGATCACGTGGCTAGGTGCTGTTTGCCTTCGTACTCTCATTTCGAATTGGTTTGCAACAGATTGGCTAACTGATCGTAACACAGTCGAAAAATATTCCGCAATTGCAAGGGCTGCAGTACAGCTCTCACAACCACGAGAACCTGCGTGTAACGCATGTGACACAAACTGTGATCAGTCGGAGGTTATCCCCAGACAACAGTCTTGCATTCTGGCCTATGATCAGGAAACGCAATGTAAGCCGGAGTGTGACGCACACGGTTACTCGTATCACGTGCAGGTCCACCAAATAAAGGCCTAGCAGCTTTTCCCAATGAGACCCCACTCACCCTAGACGATTTACTGGAATTTGTCAGGGCTTCTGACAGTAGTGAGTATCCTTACAAGTCACAAAGTTTTGAACAGAACTTTCCTGCTGTGTGTTTTATGCTTGCCTGAGTGACCAGAGCTGTTCTAACGGAAGACAAAGCCAGGCTCTTTTGGTCGCTGACGGCGAAGATGACGACATAGCCACTCGTTTCCTTATGCAAATACATAGTAATGAAAATCGTCCATACCAGTTTTTCTGAATGTAATTATCACTTCTCATTACTTTTAACAGCATAACTAATACTAAATTGTGTGTTGCCACAGTTACAGTACTCTGAATCCAGTAGACCAAAAATCATATCATTTTATAGATTAGGCTACGGTTTATCTACTACATTTTCCGCATATTAGTTCTTAGCAACAGGTATTTTGGAGCCAGTCTATTCGGAAAGTTCCCACAGGTCCTGTTTAGTTCATGCGCTCTGAAAGCAGAAAAGAGATGCTTGTCCATCATGAGCATCAGCGATGGCCTATCCAGATTTATTCACTGAAATTGCCATTTTAACTCAGTTAAATAGCGTCACGATGGAAACATTGTACGTTACCATAGCAACGGTACACTCTGATTATTTTCAAACATGTTTCATTGAATCCAGTGAACCGAAAAACATATTTATTGACCCAAACAACGCTGCTCTGTGAGATGATACCGTGAAGCGATATGCATTTTGGCATATCAGTTCTTAGCGGCCGCCATTTTGGACACCATCTTGGATATTTGAAATTGCTCAAGGGTGACATGTCCACATCACCCCAGATCTTACTATATACATCCCAGTAATGAATAATGAGTGGAGAAAAAACTTTTATCAGAGAAAACAAGGTCATGCCCCTTGGCTGCCGGACTAGATGTGCTGATCGCACCATTATAGGCACGGACTGAGGACGTCGGCATTCGCTGCGGCATGATTTTACGACCTATATAATACCGACCCGGCTTGTTCTACCTATCCACAATGTCCTTCGACTCAATGAATACAGTTGAGCAATAAATCCCATAGTCTAGTTGCTTCTCGCGTCAGGCGTAGCTATTCCACCGGCGTATCACACAACATGTGTAGTATAGGCAGTAGGCTGGCACGACCCGGAGTATACCGCGTGAATCGACGCGACGCGTTAAATTAGACCCAAACGGTCATATTAGACCAAATTTTTATTGAAAATTTGACTTCGAATTTGAAAGTGGTTACTGGTTACCTCGTGATTAAATTCTGATGAAAATGTTTTTCCAACTGCTGAGTGTATGATTCATATGTTTAGGGTTAATTCTCTGCCTCTGCAGAAATGCTCAGTGGTCAGGTGCCGGAGCTTCATTTCGACGGTGAGCGCCTCTTCGAGACCCAGGCTATATCTCGATATCTAGCTAAAGAACACGGTAAGTGAAAAGAAATCACTTAAATGTTTACATGGAGTACATTATCTCTACAGGAAAGGTGGTGTCAGACATGTTACCATATCTGACACATTTCGCGGGTCAAGAAGTAGACCCATTGCAAATCACACCGCATCAGCTAGAAGCTTGCACACGTCATACTCTGTGATACGTCCAGTCTGCACCAAGTATGAGACCAGTTTGTTAATATTAGATAGCTCTACCACATTCCGAACTGTTGTAGGTATTCATTCCGAATACCCTGGTGAAAAAGTACACCAGCCCACATATAGTGATCAGAGGTTTCCTCTTCTTTCCTACATTTCGGGTAGGTGATGTCCTTGCTCGACCCATGGTTTTCCTGTGTTTCTGAAGATTGCAATATCCAGTCAGGACCTGTTACACCAACTCCAGTTGAATTCTGATGAGAATTTAGTATACGTGGGTGTTACCAGAGGTGTCTCTCTCCTGTTTTTCAGGAGTCAGAGCTGTATCATCACGAGATGTCACTGTCAGCGACTTCATCCTCTTCAACAGCTTCTCTCTTGCCTTTTTCTTTTGATTTTTTCAAGCAAGTCCGGTTTCTGCTTGATCTCACCAGTGGGTATCAGAGAGGTGTTCGGTGAAATCACCGACGATGCCCCTCCAGACACCATCGCTTCTCCATTTGCTCCCTCTTGGCTCTGAGGGATTTCTCTGTGTACCCAGGTATTCAGTGTAACCATCGACGATACCTCGTCCAGCACCATGTCAGTAGGACCTTTGGGTTGAGTGTCCAGACATGTATCCAGGTCATCTTCATCTTTTGCAGCTTCATGTGGCATGAACTCCTCCTGTAGAGGATCGAGGTCTTGCACCCGACTCGCTCCCTTGCGTCAGCGTTTTGGCTTTATTTACCGTGTTTGCTATATTTCTTCTTGGATTCACATTCTCTAAGGAGAAAATATTTGGTACTCTTGACTGGGGTAACTCCGAAGCCAGAAAGTCAGCTGCCGAAAGCCAATACAACACAAGCCGGTAGAGTTACTCGGATACCTTGAATAGTGGACTTGCCTGTGAAAGGTGTCCTCGGGATGGCCCCAACACAAGCGCAGCCCCTAATCAGTTGCCAACTGGAGCTGCGAGTTTGAGGGGATTTTCATAGGCGGGCAGGGGCAGCCCACCCCAAGAGATGGCTATTAGGAGGAGCGGGCCCCTAGAACTATCCTGTGGCCGCGGCACGCTTTTTGAACCCTACCCTTCCACACACAGGGATTCCACTCCATGTTCCAAGCAGCCCCCACCAACCTGCATGCACAATAAACGACGGCTGGTGGTGTCCAGCTGGGACTCAGTATACACATGGAACTCGTCTCCGCATGTTCCCTGCACCATTTGTACCTTCCCAACTCCCATGCTCCTCCCATCTCTTTCAACCGCCCCTCCCCCTTTAGTCGCCTTCTACGATAGGCGGGGAATACCGCAGGCCTATTATATTAGCCCCCAACCCGCAAAGGGGTGATGGAGTATACTTCTTCGTTGCATCTTCGCATCGTGTGGGCCTGAAATCAGTCGACGCCTCTGGCTGGCATATGTAGTAATGATCACTAGATAGTGGCGTTCGGCGCTCATGTTATCTGTGCTGCCGAACCTGCCATATTCTAGTTCACAAGATTCTTTTATGACTACCCCACTTCGTCGTAACCTTGCATAACCGCTGGCAGTGCCGTGTGTATGGGTGTATATAGACAGAGTGTTCGGGGACGCGTGGATGGTGGGAGTCAGTTGCCTGATTCGTTGTTGGCAACTGCACTTCTCTCAGCATATGGCGCGCCTCCAGGCAGTCGATGCTGTCCCCCGTGTTTTATCTGCACAGTAGCCAATGGCTGACAACCTAGTGGACAGCCTCGTGGCTCATGGTTGGCTACCTAGCTCGTGGAGTTCGGGGATGGGTGAGACACAGGCCGGGTAGCTTGCTCCGGAGGAGGCCAAGCGACTGGGAATATCGGGTGAATGCGGCTAAGCACATCGTACGATGGTTACTGATTTTGCTCCCAAGTGAAATAATATCAACTACTAACAAATCGAACGTGGTAATAATCGTCAGATTGTGTATTTCCTGTTTGTCCTCTCAGATCTCTTCGGAGCGAACAATCTGGAAGCTGCCAAAATTGACGCCATCTGTTGTGTCTTGGAGGGGTTCATGACGCACATGGTGGAGGTTGTCTTCGCACCCGACGAAGATACAAGGGTAAGTTACCGAAGAACAACTGAACCTAGGTGAATTTCCAATATAGATTGTCGGGTAGGCCTAAGGTGGTATATGGGTTCAGCAAGTAAGCCTCCTGATACACCACCCATCATCCCATCTAAACACGCACGCATAGGAAATACCATGAAGTACGTTCATTGAGAGTTCGTTAGTGTGGATATTCTTTGCACACACTGACGCAGCTGCAAAAAAACATTTTGTAGCTCAAAATACCACGTTTTTGTGTGAGAAACAACTCCCAGCAAACACGAAACCGTTTCGAAAGCATCTTCAGAATGGTTCGAAAAAAAATCTGAGAAATTTTGTGTTGAGTAACACCGAAGTGACAGAAATATTTCCAGAACGTTTCCGGAAACATTTATAAAAACATTTTCCAAGAGCTGTTGAATGTGTACTGTTCTGTGTTCTGGAGGGTTCATGACGGTTGTTTCCCACCCGACAAGGGTAAGTTACTGAAGACAACTGTACTAGGTGTAATACCAATATTAATTGTTCACGACAATCGTCGGGTAGGTACAGAGGTATTTGGGCATAGTAAGTAAACCTAACCACCTATCATCCCATCTATACACGCACGCGCAGGGAATACTATAGACCATGTGTATTGTTCAAACGAGGAATGTATCCATAACGAATGGAACCATGAATTTAATTTGTGCGTGAGCTCTATAGGGAGTTCGCTATTGTGGATATTCTTTGCACACACTGACGCAGCTGCGAAAAAGACATTTTGTAGCAAAAAATACGACGTTTCTTTGTGAAGAACAACTAAGTGGATTGTCCAAATAGGCCTATCCATGTTCATCAGTTTACCAGGCATTGTAATTGGCATGGAACTATTAACCCGAGCGATATCGGAGGCTGTATCGAAGGAAATGCTTCAGTCTCCTGTATCAAAGTGGCTGTAGTTTCTCCCAGGCTACAAATCTCCCGAACAAGCGTGTTATTAGGAAAGGAGGCCAGCAACTTTAACAACCAACACCCTCATACAATAGTAAATGTACC
>JAODTT010019669.1:0-10568 GCA_025400115.1 Pentamera pediparva
TATCCTCTGGTCAGCCGACTTCGTTAGACAGTGTATAGTCTCTCCAGTAATGGTGTGATGTGATTGCCATTCCATTTTTACAGGTATAATTCATGGCATTGACCTATACTATGTCACCTTTGGAAGCGTGCCAGATCGGCGCTGGTGATCCTAGTTAGTAGGACATTGAAATAGTTGGGCTTCGAAATCAACAGCATACGTAACCTTGCCTGCCAAGATAGGGAAGCTAATCCAAAACCAACACAACCGGGATTACTTATTTCCCCGTGTCACCTGATTGATGTGTCGATATGCAATATAACGACCCTACTGCATTCAATTTCACTGGCAGAAATACCGGCCTGGAACTATTTGCCTTATGGTTCAAATATAAATTTCTCTTCAGTTGCTACCAGACGATAGTGCATCTCTAATTGATAGATGTTCTGAAAATATGATTGTGTAACATCATTTTCTCAGTAGAGCGGAATAATTGGACAAATTCCAGTATACCTTGGTCACCGAGTCCGTTTTACGTACGGATGAGAAGTTAAATATTAGAAATAGGTTTCAGATGGGCTTCCGTTAACGGGTAATTGGACTTTTTATTGATCTGTATCTCTCTCTCCTTGTCGATAATCTCAGACTGTAGTGTCTGATTGCCTTCCTATGTCTATGTTTTACAAGTGACATGTTTACAGAGGTATCGATAAGACATATTGAGACTGGGACCGGACGTAGCTGCAAAGTTTACAATAATATCAACCCTAATCATCCCTTCAATATATATAGTTGCAGGGTAGGATCAAGAAAAGTCATTCCAATATGTTCCAATTGCGGATACGCCTGCTGTAGTCAGAATATAACGATCTGTGATGACCATACAACCTGAGTCCATCCTGGAATGGTAATCTTCCGTTTAGTAACGGTAGTCTCAGTTAAGATTGTTGAAAACTTCCGCTTCTGATACGTCTCAAATATCGATGTCGATGTGGCCTGAATGAAGGTAGGGGAGACCGGGGTCAAATGTAACACGGGTCAATTGTAGCAGAAGGCACACCTCGATGTGACATTTGCGTACTATATCAGTTCAGTATACGCAGGGACCACTGCCGCGATTACATGCACCACATGTTGTTGGGAACGACCCCGCCTGAACGTTTTCAGTCCAAGTGAGTGAAAATGAACATCTTTCTGTCTACAATCCAGGAGGGGTTGATGAACTGGTTATTCTTTTTACCCAAAATGGTCATATATAGAGGTTAATTCTGTCACCGATAAATATGTTACTGAGCCTACACTTTTTGAATATAACACATAATTGTACTGCCTATACTATGAGGGGACAATTGTAACAGCTGTTACATTTGTGACATTAGTTTGGGATTTTTAGCATTTTGACCACAAACAGATCCTACAAGCTGGCTTGCAGTTTATAACATGTTCATGGTGTTTCTATCATTTGATTCATCCCACTGACAGTGGATATTTCTGCTAAGAGTTTGGGGACCTTGTTAAATACAGTTCATGACATTAGGTCAAATTTTTATGTTTTCTTCTAAATGACATTTTCATTATTACAAATAACCCACGCCTCTGTTACAATCAGCCCCAGCACATTTATCAAATGTAACATTTTTTCCCATTTTGAAATTCTCATTTCCCCTCATTTTTTTAACAGGAAGTATCGAAAATTTATATGGAGAGGTTAGAGCACATATGTAACCTACTGAACAATATTAGGATAGTACCATCACATGTAAAGTTTGGCAGAAATTCGAACAAATTTTCTTACAATAGACCCCGGTGTCCCCTACCTTCAGTCTTTCTCTCATCACGGTTCAAATTGCAGCATATACGGTGCTGCGGATATTACATCGTTTCCCCGTGACGTCACAATAGACATGGGACTCTTGAGTTGAACATCGACATACCGTATCTCAGTGAGGCAACCTGTATGCAGTAACCTGCTAGAACCTCTGGAATATGCTCTTTTTTCTGTCAGTGTTATTTTAATATGATCCGTTTCATGACCCCTAACCTCATTCATGATAGACCATCATTCATAATATCACATCCAGAATTCTTAGAAACATTGTCTTCACCTCTCTCCCCCCTAATACTTGATTGTACATTTCCGATGTGACTTACAGCTCAAACAAGTCGACGGACTTGAACAACAACTCCTAATATTGACAGCATGTTAACGTACCCAGCTGACCTGTTTGATAATAATGTTCGCGGTTGAGCGACCATACTGAAAGGGCTTCTCTTGGGAGTATTTTCTTTTGGGAATTTCGAGCTGAACAATCGGTAATTGACAAAGATAGCGCTTGGTGATATTTTGGCACTGTCGAGTTTCCAATGCGGAGAGCGGTTTGTCAGTCCGAAGGACAGTGTTTATGTCGTAGATTAGCGGTTTTCGACTTGTTGTTGTTGTTGTGGTGGAGCAGCGGAATTTCACCGAAACCCAAAGCACTTCTACGAAGAGGCCCGGAACCAATAACTACACACCTATAAATATCACGTTGAACGTATACATGTTATCAGATTCAGTGTTTAAAAACAAATCGAGTGTTTATTCATGTGATTACAATGTTTTACTTAGTCCTATGCAAAGGATTTGATTCGTACCTTACTGACAAATTATCCCTACACAGGGAATAACTTATTAAGTAACAGCTGGTGCTGGACGAATTTGATTGTCAGGATTTTCATCTTGGTTTGTCTCGCGACTAAGCGGGAGGACTAGTTACTGTGATTCTTGATGATACTATGTGACGCGATAGTGTATGGATGTTGGCGCACTATATCTTACTTAGGGCTGGCTTATTGCCTTATCTAATATATGTATCAACCAACTACCAGTTGTAGCCTACACTAGAGCGAGCAGTGCGTCAGTATAATCCAGGCGACTCGATTTCAATGCGTGATTTATTGTCTTTTGCATGATTACCAACATCGTGGCATAAACTACATTATTTAGGATCTATGGAGCTAGCTGCAAGCTCGGAGTGAGCTGACCTTGGTTTCGTCAAATTTGAGTGAACTTCCTTCGAGATCATCATGCAATTGTTTTGGGGTGAAGTTTATCAATAGCGTTCTGCGGTTTTGTTGTTGTTCCGGTAAAAGTTCCGTGACACTTTCCACTCGACAGATACGATACGAAGTTACAATGCTTCGGAACAAAATTCGTGCTTTTCTAGCTCGAATGGTACAGTTATAGTGCATGGTGCAGGAAACGTAGTTATCGTTTTTACGCGAAAATAAACTCCCGAACATAACCCTCGTATAGTTTATGTTATTGTTGAATCGAAAAGAAGCTCCGCAATATAGATCTAATGATTCGAGTGGTGTACAATAACGATTACCGACGCTAAATCGGTGTCTTCTGTAGTGGGAACATATTCTGTAAAGTTGTCAGGGGAGAATCGTCTGAACCGTGGGATCGTATGAAGAGAATATCACACATCTACATATTACGTCAATGCGTTCGTCTCCGATTTGTGTGCGCGAGGATATATTGTGTCGGATAAGAATGCGACAATGAAGAATTTTGCATGTCATGTGCATAACTATTCCAAAATATAAAAACATTCACTGAGAAGGACTTCATGAGAGAAATTAAATATTCTTTAGGAAAACAATTGATTGGGTTAAGGGTGTGAGGTGTCAAAGAAATATTGAAAAAGCAGCCGTTGAAACAGGGGAAGCCTTACCGTCAGCTCCAATTGGAAATTGGATGACAGAGGTTAGACTGATATAACAACTATCATTGAGTACGGTAACTCCGAAGATAAACCAATGGCGAGACCACTACCACCACTGCCAGACGGTACCAGCCTCCCAGAGACAATCGCTGAGGACGCTACTGAAGACAACTACGCGGTGCTACCGGAGCAGAGATCGATGTGTCTCAGACTGCCTCCCCTCGAGGATGAGGACGACAATGGGGCATACCTGACCCCCCTACGGCAACTCCTGACCTCATATACCCTGCCGATCCGTGTCCGGGCTGGGCCTTCGTTCCTCGGTACAGAGGGGGAGCTCATGGAGGGGGACGGTCTGGTCCTTCATTTCATTGTCCAGAAGAAGCGTGTGCTTGCTGCCGATGATTACAGGGAGGAGATAGTCCTCCCCCTCTACGCATCGCAGAGATATGACGTACTACCGAAAGGTAAGGTCGATCACCCTATTATATTTCTTGGGGGAGGGTTATCTTTGGGTTCGAAAGATGGTTAATTTTCACATGATAAAATCAATCAATTTTATCTTGTAATCACGATGACCCGGCCCTGATGGGTACCATGTCCCCCTTATTGAGTACTTGAACATACTAGAGTCAGGTCAAAGGTTATACTTCATGTCAACAGTCAACACATGGCAAAATTGGCCAATTGCAGTTCGTAAACATGGTTTGACCAGCTCGGGGCGGAAAAAGCTCATAGTTATCCTATTTGACATGTTTACCGGAAATCATTCAACGTGCAGGCTTGTGCATCGTAAGTGGTAGGAAAGGTGGGCCGATACGCACTGGCTCGGAAGAATTTTCATGATTGGCTGCACTAACCCTAATCCCTACCCTAATCGCCAACCCTAACGAAGACTATAAATGGTACACTGCAATGCCTTGAGCCAATCAGAACATACCTTACGAGACAGTGCGCATTATCTGGCGAGCTGAGCGACACGTCTGGAGGTAAGCCCGGTGCTGTATAACCACGACACTTATCGGTACATTTCCAGTCATATTGGGGTGTATCTCAAGTTATCAGTCAAGAATAGTCGGGTCAAGAACGGTCCCCAATAAAAAACATAGGCCCATAATTTACATTGAACGAGTAACATAAAAGGTACATTTGTCATGCTCCTCTTTCTAACTCCAAATTGTGTCGTTTCCGTTCTTTTTTCCTCCCCTCCGTGCCTCACCTTCCTCCACATCATCCCGATATTTTCAGGAATTTCTTCCTGAAGGAGCCTGTCAGGAAGCACTCTTTCCCTCACCCCACACTCTGAAAACATCGTGGTCAATCTAAGCAACACGGGGTTGGAGTCAGTGTGACTTATTCCTGGTTGAATTGACTCATTCCTGATAAAATTTGACCAGGGTGTTTTTAGAGTTCACCCCACCCCACCCCCTCTACGCCACTGGACAGTTCACCCAGTGCGTGGCAACTGCACGCATTTAAAAGTAAGCTGAACAGGTCGGGTCGCAAAATATTGTTTACGATAGGGTAATTGGATAATTATGCGCAATAGATTTTCGTTCTTCCATTATGGACGGCATGAAGAATGCAGAATCGGGCACAACTCTACAGATTATAGCAACCTATACATGTATCTTAAATAGTTATTCATTTAATATATCGTTTTTTGAACAAATTTGCTACAGAATCTCCGGGTAATTAGATTTAACCATGCATGAAACACGGTACGCTGTTACAAAGCAGTAATTTTTCAGCATATTTACTCTTTCCTTCTCCTAATTCGTTGCGATTATATCAATGGAAAAAACTATGATGCAAAGGCCTACTCTATCGATTACCGAGCACCCGTTTGTCGTGATTGATACGCGACTGCCATTTTGGTCAAAACGACAAAATACATAATAAACAGTTGGGTTATCATGAAAAATACCTGACGTTGTGCATTCCAAAATAAAGTTTGGGACAGGCGCTGTAGCCGTACCGTTAACCAGAAAGCGTGTAATGGGTGATGAGAGAAGTTCGATTGACACTCTAGTGCTGAACTGGTATGCTAGTGCGCAACCACGGCTTTTCAATGCTCCTGTGGAAGCAAAATCATATACAAGACCCCTAGTTGATAGTGATGTATTTGCAACGCTCGCCCGTGGATTCCATTCATATTTTGCCCACCTCCTCCCACTTTGAACTAGCAGTTGGGGGGTTGAGACATTGCCCTGCCAACCATTCCAGACCCGCCAAAATACGGCACATCTATCACTACTTCCAGTACACTGTACCATCACATGACAGTAACATATTCTCAGCATTTCAAGGCGTTGAAAATGATTATTACTTGTTCTCTGTAAATTTCATCTAAATTTCGTGACATAAATTTGATCATGATACTGTGGCACGCCGAAGCTTGATCAGTACAGACTGTGATCAGGTTTGACCCAAACCAGACAAAGCCTCTCAAAAGTGTCAAAAAGGTGTTTCCATGTGAATTTACAGCGAACAACTACAATTTGGGGCCGACGTGGACCTCTGCTCAAAACATGTCCAGTATTGGTATAACGCTAATCCCAGTCCATTACTTAATCCCTCGCCTTTACGAAGAACCCAATTAATACAGAAATATATATAATACAAACTTAGCATCCAATGAGAAAACACTTTGCTGGAGGTGAACATTAACTATCAATGTCCCCTTCCTTCAAAATTATTGACTCCCGAACGCCTATGTTTGTTATTCATCGGCAGAGGCATGTGTGTGCGCGCGCGCATGTATGTGACTGTGTCTAGCTCGTCACCAATCAATGATGTAAGATCCGGCCAATCTCTTACTTGGGTGGTATGACTCATGGTGAGTAGACGGTCCCTATTGTTTTGGTGCCGATCTCACTAATGTTCATACGCAGGCGGAGCACATGAGCAAAATCGTAAATGGCAGTATCTCGACAACCATAGTTCCGATGTTCGTTTTAGTGACATCGATGAGAGTAAAGACTTTTAGTTTAGCATTGTATTGTTGGTACTCATTATTATTCATGTGAAGCGGGTTATTTTCGTGAACACGGCAAGTGAAATACAGAGAGAGAGAGAGAGTTATTGCCCCCATACTCGTATATATGGGTGGTAGACTGTTCCATGGGCGGTGATCATGGGGGACTGGGGGGCATGTCCCCCAATATTTGACAGATGCCCATTGACGTTGGATTTTTTACACAGTGACTTTTTGGAAATGGGGCCATGTCCCTAATTTTCCTATCAAATCGCCGCTCATGGATGGTTCCATATTTCAAAGTGAGTGGATGGTCCCTATTGGTTTGGTGGCTGATCTATTCATTATTAATCATGAGTGGGCGAGGCTTTGAAGCGAAATCGTAAGATAACAATATCTCGGCAACCGTTGGTCCGATTCTCGTCAAATGGTTTTGTATTGTTGACCCTCATTACTATTCATGATGGGCTGGGCATCCATGCAGTAGTTTCACTAAAAAATATTGTAAGCACGATAAGTGGTAGACAAAACAGAATATTGCTCCCATACTTGGGTGGTGGATGTTCCATAGTGAGACGATGGTCCTTATTGATTTTGGGGCTGATCTAATTAATACCGACACCAATGTGTACCCCACCAAGTGTTACCATCCCAACCGTTGCTATGACGACCAGCAGCAGTCAATATATGTCTAATGCAAACTGACTACAATTATATCTCATCCGGCCCTCCGGGAACAAAATAGGAAGAGGTCTGACGCGAAATCATAGAATGTCAATATCTCGACAAGAGTCCAGTTTTCGTCCAACTCGTTTTAGTGACTCCAGCGAGGAGTGCTAATAGTTATATGATATTGTTGGGGTTGATCCTCAATACAATTGAGACACAACTATGTTGTTTCACCTATTAAATCATATAAAGACGGAAAGTGGATGCGTGAAATCATTGTTGGTGGATGATTGCCAATGATAGGTAGATGGCCACTACTGTTGTTGGTGTCTCGGTGCCGATCCAATTGATATCAATGAGTGGGCGGGCCCATAGGAAAAATGCTAGTCATTCGATTTACTACATGTCTGATTTTGCTACTATGGTATTGTAATGTCGGTCCTCATTGATATTGGCCAGGAAACACTGACCATTTTATAGTCAATTCGCGAAAATGCTAGAACCGACCCCTGATGATCTTTTGTCATTAGAGCTCACCCAATATAGTAATTCACATCTCAACTACCGACTAATATAAGATAACATCAACTCTATCACTGTGTATGACATCGTATCTTTGTGAAAACTAGTCAGGCAGGGAATCAAACGACTTTCCTTTCCAGTTAATAAGCCAGCGAGTAGAGCTCCATTTCACCCCCAAAAAGATAAGTAGGATAACGAGGCAACTAATTCGGCGCAGTGTCCACCCACTGTTACAACATGGTTAGGGCTCCTAGATGAGGCTGGCATAGCTTCATTACTAGATCAAATCAAGCAGTACGGTGGCAAGAGAATTGGCAACCACACTACTGTTTGTGGTCATAATTTGTTTTGTGTCCTACAATAAATTTATTCAGGACCATTATATATTTATTCCTGTACCAATTGCGTGCCGATTTCGTGTACTGTTAGCCATTGGAAGGGTATATGCTACATGCTTTCGGTGCAAGAAGTTCCCCTCAAAATGCTTGAATGCGGTTCGTTCTATAGCTTCCGAGATCAAATCAAGCAATACGATGGTCAGTGAATTGGCAACCACACTATAGTGGTCATTATAGGTTTTGTGTCTACAAACCAATTATTCAGGAACAGAATATATTACTTCTGTACCAATTGTGTGCTGATTTCGTTCAGTATCGGCCCTTCAGAGGGTATAGGCTTCAGACTTTCGGTGCAAGAAGTTCCCCTCAAATTGCGGTTCGTTCCATAGCTTCCCAGATCAAATCAAGTAGTACGATGGTCAATGAATTGGCAACCACACTATAGCATCATTAGTTTTATGTCCTTCAATAGATTCATTCAGGACCAGAATATATTTTTTTCTGTTCCAATTGTGTGCCGATTTCGTTCACATTCGGCCCTTCGGAGGTTATACGGGCTTTTGGTGCAAGAAATCCCTCACCCTCTCTTGATGAATGGATCATAGTCGAATTAATATGTAATGAACATTAATGGCTATTGGTATTGGTCTACGTGTTTTCCGGGCGATTCTTAGGGCATTCGATGAAAACAATTGGGCACTCAGTAAAAGTGTTGCAGTTGACCTCATCTTTGGTCCGATTTCACTTCATATCTCTTCGCTCGAAATTCGATCGTACCATGCCAAGTTTTCATTATTTTTCAGGGAGCCATGTGAATGTATTTATATATATCTTGTTTTTTATGTTTCTCAGAGCGGCTACACGACGATGTAATTTTTCAGACGACGAGAGACATCATTAATTGTATACCATTACCGGAGAAAGTACGAGTCCTCAAGGACTTTACTGAACACGACAGTGACATCTCATTCAAGAAAAACGATGAAATATTCGTGAGCCACATTGAAGAAACGAATAGCCTACAAGCTGCCAGTCCTACAAAGGTAAAGTAAATTGAACTTATAGTATGGATGAATAATCCTCATAAACCGATAACCTACAAACTACCAGTCCTACCAAGGTAAAGTAGCTGAACTATATTGATGAATAATCCTCATGAACCAATAAACCACAGACTGCCAGTCCTACAAAGGAAAGGTAATCTGAACTCATAGTATGGATGACTAATCCTCACAAACCAATAGCCTACAAACTGCCAGTCCTGCAAAGGTAGAGTATCTGAACTATGTAGAACATTGGAATGTAGATAAATCTAACATCGACATGTTGCCAACGAAACATTAAGGGGGGCGCCGTAATGGGGAGATTCATTAGTTTGTGTGAACTACATCTGGTGACCTATTTGACCTCATTTGATCATTTGACCTCATCTCACCCTTCGACCTCGTGACCTCGATGGTGTGACGACCAGACCCGTCTTGTTGAAACAAACTACAAATTCAATTACACTGACGTACTATGACACTCCTACCACAAGCTATGTCGAGTTATGAACCTTTGTGGAAGGTCAAAACAGCCTAAAACATAGGAATGTAGATAAGTTTGACATTGACATCATGGCAATGCCGCGATGAAACATTCCAGGGTGGTGCCACAGTGGGAAGTTTTGTTCTGAGCGAACTACATCTGATGATCTCATCTCATCACTAATTTTACACGATGACCAGACATGGTTGGTTGAAAGGTTCCAAAAAGTCAATACACTCCCCTCCTTTCCACCCCAACAAAGCCTCAGACCTGTAAAACAAGATAAGTTTGTGAAGGATTGCTGCAGGTTGTGACCATATAATTGGATGATCAATTATCTAAAATCACTGGATAGTGAAAGTTGATTCTGATTTTGCAGTCATTGACTTGACCTAACACAGATGAGAACTTCAGAACCCTATGCTGTCAAGTGTAAGTTCAAACCCTGAGTCATGAGGCTGGCAGTGCATCCTGGAAAGTCTTGAATGTGTATACCGGTCTGTATTGAACACTATGTAACCATCTTACCAGCCAAGGTGCCGGACAAAGATTAACAATCACTCAAGCTAGATCAGATGTGTAAATATCAGGTTAGATTTCCCAACCCACTACGGAGCTTAGGGAATCAGTCACAAAAGTATCATCATCCCTGACAGAAGATACCACTGATCGTGCAACCAGGCGAGACACTGTGGGCGGTCGACTTGTTATCCTATTTTAGAGGGAGTTTGGTGAGTTTATTCTAGTACAAATACATGTTGAGGTAACATTCAGGGGGCCTCTTCTCAACAGTGGTGACGAAGGAATATTATAGCTGCTCAATTTCGGCAAGGAATCACTACGCAG
>JAODTT010019779.1:0-10566 GCA_025400115.1 Pentamera pediparva
TAGTAGTAGTAGTAGTAGTAGTAGTAGTAGTAGTAGTAGTAGTAGTAGTAGTAGTAGTAGTAGTAGTAGTAGTAGTAATAGAGTATACTACTACTACAGGTGCTACTTTTGAGTAATCACACAACAACACAAGCGCGGAACGAAAGATACCGGTAACAAAATATGTTGCTGCACCAGGGATCTAACCGCTCAATGCAGACCTACGCACCCTTATCAGTCGTATCGTGTAGAAAAGACAGGAGCACCCATGCACGTCTTTATCAGTGTTACAGATATCTAATCTGCACCGCAATTTTGTTCACACTCTCCGGGCATAACTTGGTGAGTGTGCGCGCTCCGCGTAATACAAAAATTGTATTAGCCTCGTCCATTGTCTAAACCCATCCAGTGCACAGTGCTCTAACGAACATGTTATAATAAAACCATCCATATTCATGACAAATCTTGACAAAAGCGTGCAGTTTTCTTCTGCCATAGATGAAAAGATGATACTTAAAACCACTACTATCAATATTTGGAGGTTCTAGTATATTTCCTTGCTGAGATGATTAAATTTACTACACGAACTGTGGCAACCTTTGACCCTACACTGTAGTGTAACGACTTTAACTAGCACCTACATACAAAGTTAATCAATTTCGTCTTAAGTTTCATTCAGATCCTATCCCTACTTCATTCGCTACATTCGTTACGTGTATATTATATTCGCTCTTCAACAAGCATTCTGATTTATCGAGAAGTCGCCAAGTTTTGGAAAGATTCCGGTGACATGTACTTCCCGTTAGGAAATGGTTGGCACATAGTAACACATACTCTGCTACAGTCGTGATGTATGAAGTATGTATTAATAAGACGTAGCAGTTACGTGCAATTTTTTAAGGACTAATCCCTATAGGCACTCCTAAACGAGTGAATCTCCACTCCCTGTTTTTGAGTCACTTCTTACTCTAATAGAGTGATAGTTTACTTCACTCTTCCGGAGGAGTGAATGGTTCACTCTTTTGTTTTTGGAGAGTACCGGAACGCGTTTTCGCATCATACTGCGCTATACAAAACAGTATATGATCTGATGGGATCTCAAAATTACCGGTAGATAGGCCTATGCGATATTTATTTATCATTCAAGTTTCAAGTTTACTAACTCTCTGCTTTCAGTGGTGCATTCACTGTGCGTGGACATTTTATCTCTCAGAAATGATAAAATTTGCAGTCAGAAGTTTTCGAGTATTGTAATCCTTCATATCTACACGATAATAATTATGCCGGTCTATAAAGAGTGCGGAGCAACGCTATCCTTATAATGACTTGATTTTGGTACTGCTGTATACGGCCTCAGTTTTATTGGAAAAATATCACGTTTCAATAACTTTAGGTTTAGTGTCATTGGCCGCCGCTCGTGACATTCACCTTGTAGGTGGCTTTTTCCATTGCAGTGCTTCTATAAACCGTTTCGCAACAGGAATACTATGAAGATTCATTGTTGCATGCGACAAGGAATGTGAAACGACGCCGTCGCCTCTTCGCCAGACGATATTGCCTCTTTAAGTTAGGAGGGAAACGGTCTCCAGTCGTGTTCATACAATCAACCGAAATATTCTCGAACCATCCGTCAATATTAGTATTACACAATATTTCAGCATCTAAGCAAACATTAAAAAAACATGTTGTATTCGTTCATCAGCATGTGATATGTACACCGATGCGCACCTGCTCGGAAGAATTTGTATGATTGGCTGCACTAACCCTAATCTCTAACCTAATCCCCGACCCTAACAAAGACTATAATCGGTACAATACGATACTATTACCCAATCAGAAAATACCTCACGAGACAGTGCGCATTAACTGTCCTCGAATTGGTACCATTGGGTTTGACAAGCTCCGAGTGCAACGCCTCTGGTTAAACTAAATGAGTTACCGTATAGATAAAATGGGGCGTTAAACTCGATCTTGAACTATACTTTGTTACGAGGCGCAAATGTATGTCTAGATTCCTTGCCCTAGAAAGGCTCTCGGCCACTATTTGCCGTTTTTGCAACTGAATGCCTTAATATGAACCATCAATGAAGATCACTGTAAATATATGTTGTTTAAATGTGGCAGCCTTTGAACCAAACCTCAGACATACAGAGTAGGGTTATCCGCCTATATATTTTGTATGTCTTCAGTTGTGTTTATTTTATAGTTTCAGTGGTTACTACTTCTGTACTTGGTAGTATTTCCTAATATGTAAGAGTTAGATTATAGAGATTTATCGGAGCATTAAATTTATGAAAACAATGTAATTCAATTCGATTCAATCTCATTATTCAGAAGAGCACGCACATTCCCCCACACTTTAAAAACAGGGTTCAGCAAATAAACACTTTTCTGAACACTTTTTAGACCCCACTTTTGAAACGCGTTCATAAGCTGAACACATTGTCGAATTCCTACACGTCCTGTGTTTAATTGCACATATTCAATTGCTCGACATGTCTAGAGAATAAATGCGTTCCAAAAGTGCATGGGGTCGAAATAGTGTTTAGGTCCCTGCTTAATGTATTTAACTCCTGTAAGTGTTTATTTCTTGAACATTCGTCACACGCCATACCCCTCCAGAAGTACCAACCAAAGTTTACCAGTTTCAGTTTACTAGTTGGCCTATACCTGCACTTTTCTCGTCGGCGTGCAGTTAGTTCTCAGCCCTACTGTTGTTTTGCAGCCATTGTTCTCTTTTAGAAATGGCACAATCCATGCACATCTGTACCATTAGTTTCTGCCCTTATAACCTTCGATCGAGATTGGCGCGGCGGTCTGCAGGGCTACAGAAGCGACGTTGAAAATGAGAGGGTTATATATTTCTCACTTCGATGATTATACTACATGCTATGATATGTACAATGAGCGGTGGTAGTTAGCTGTTGAATCTGAGACCAATTCCCAGACACTCTAAAAACGCCCTGGCCGAATTGAACAGAAATCGAATCAAATGGGCACCTCATTTCCAGAGTGTAGTCTCAACAGGAATCACTGACCATGCTTGTATTACTATTACCTATCCAAATGGTTACTCAAGTTTGTTAACACATGTGCAAAACTGAAAGACCCTTAACTGACCCTAACTAGACACAGACAAAGTAAATGGTGTGCATGGTTTAACGTGTGTTGACAAATTATCACCACATGTTGATCTGCGGAATTATCAATAGGTATAGGCCTACATTTGCGCATGCATCCTAAAAATAAAAATATTTAGGGTAAAAACGTCAATCAATATTCTTTGTGATTTCCACCTTCTACTTTCTGGAAGTGGTTGCGCCCTCTGTTGAACGAAAAACTGGTATTCATTCTTCAACTGATATTCAGAACAGAAAATCGACCTTATAGGATAACAACATATTCAGGCGACCATTTTTCTGTAAAAAATAATATATCCACTGATATATGCAACACATGCGACAAGGAACTCAGAATCGTACCAAAATAGAACGTTTCGGAAAAACATACTCGGGTTATTGCATTTTCCCCCAAGTTTTTTATTGTTTGGGAAATTTTAGCTAGGTTTATTTTTTCCACAGGAATGACTTTAATTAAAATAGGAGGGGATGTAATTTATTTGAGGGTCCGGAGGACGACAGATGCCATATGTCTTTGTCAGGATCATCATCATCATCAGATGGTTATTAAAAGTTACGGTAGTCAAAGCCGGCAGTCCGCCTCAATGACACATATGCTCCGAGACAGAAAATGAGGAAACGGATTGTGGCAAAGTTAATTTGATCGAGAAACGCGATAACAAAAATGTCAAAAGCTCCAGTTATTTTTTTTCGTTTTTCCAGCTTGAAGATATATATTGATGCCAGCGTGTTTATGTGTCGTTACCTCATTCGAAAGATAATACAAAATCGAACCGATAGACCAGTTAGTGGTATATAACTGCTATACCTAATGTGGACGAAAGATCACCCCTCCTTGGTGCCGGCGACAAACCAAGGGTCCGACAATTCGTGGTCGCCACTCAAAAGTTGGGTGGCCAACAGGTTTCGCTTGTGGACTAAGGATTTATCCGAAAAAACTTTTTTCTCATTCTTGCAATGCAAAAAGGCTACATAAATTGTTTTCTGTTAATTTTGCATTTGTAGAATATTCACGAAATCGCTAAAACGACTCAATACCATAATGGTCTCTACTGACATTACTATGGTGCATACATTCCGTTTATCCATTGTTGAAAAGTGAGCTGTTAACCTTGAAGGCTACTTGTCTCTCGGCCTCTGCACCAAATTATATGCATAGCCTATGAGGAGACACGCATGGCTGATTTTTTCTGATGGTAATTTTTTCCTGGCGATATCTCAGGCAGTCTGTGAATCATATTTATTTCACAGTTTCCACATACTTTCTACTGGAACTGGGGGTGTCATCCCGACCACATTATCCCTGTGGTGTATATGGCCCATGTGATGCGAACAGCCAAAACTATATTATATTACTTAGCTGGGTTGTTTCCTGACAGGATAAACAAAGAATTAGACATTCGGGAACAGACAAAACACCTATTTATTAGTAGTAAACCAAAACACAATGGCTCAAGTAATGTTCCGTTTTGATGTCTTGATTTCATTCGTGGAATGTATGCAGGCAATGTGCAAATGTATATATACGCGCGCTCGCGTGTATGTGTGTGCATACGTGTGCGAATATATATCCATGTATATTGTGAGCGTGTGTGTGTGCGTGTGTGTGTGTGCGTGGGTGTGCGCGCGCATGTGTGATACCAAAACTCGTTAGATCCGGGTAATGAGGTTCATACTTGGTATGTGTTTGTTACCCATTATAAGAACATAATTGGGGGTCTGGTCACCTGAGGTCAACAGGTTCCGCCCCTGTTCTTCGATGGTTTACCATGCAACCTTACATCAAAAAGTCAGAGAGGATTACGTACTTCTTGACCCTTCTCCTGGTGTCCCGTTTCCCTAATCACTCATTCGTTAGATACCGGGAAATGCCCTCTCATGTGTATGTTAATACTCAAACCACCAGTATGCTTGTTAGATTTCAGCAATCAGTCGTTTTTCGAGAGTGCCGCCGAGCGGAAGGAGGAACGTGTTCCTCTGTTGATGAATTCCTGCCCTCGGGCGATATAGTCAGTAACCGATGCAAAGTTTACCGAAATTAAACTAGCTTGAAGCCTCT
This sequence comes from Pentamera pediparva, assembly GCA_025400115.1. Taxonomy (NCBI): domain Eukaryota; kingdom Metazoa; phylum Echinodermata; class Holothuroidea; order Dendrochirotida; family Phyllophoridae; genus Pentamera; species Pentamera pediparva. The sequence continues at coordinate 5,179 of JAODTT010019779.1, forward strand.
TTGGGAATTATTTACATCTTTGCCTTCCAATAGGATGCGAGGATATCATCCTAATCCGTTGTTTTTTCTGCCTATGTTATATGAAGTTAGGCGAGGCATCGGCATTCGGGGTTTCCCGCGTATACGACAACAGCAAAGTAGGATAGGACGCGCGGGAGTAAGGGGAGGCGGTGCGTTCCCAGTGGAAAACTCGCCATACGACGCTTGCTTCTGGCAAGGAGAGTGCCGCGAACAAAGATATACATGGTGCATATTATGGCAGACTCTATATGGTCCGGTGCAACGACTTGGAACAAACAAGGGAATTATTATTGCCTCAATTACGGCATGATTGATTACTGCGAAGAGGATAGCGCGGATGTTAATTGCACCCCCGAAAGTTAATCCGTGTTCAACAGACCGCAAACAAAACAAGCTCATCAGTGGCTGTATAGCGGCCTCGGATAAATAATATCTCGTATCCGACGCGGGAGTGCTTTGTAAAAAAAAATACGGAAACAGAATAACGGGACATGAAAATACTGAGGAAATCTATAAGCAAAATTGTGTATGAATGATGTATCTTTCTTTTCTGCAACTTGATCGGAATAATTTGGGTGACTAGAACATCGTGTTAAAACAATAGAATAATACTATATGCTAACTGACAGACGAACTAAATGTGAGGGTTGATGAAAAATGTTTGCACAGAGTTGTTTCACTGCTACCCAATCGAATTCTTACTAATGGGATCACTCTGTAAATGTGAGGTAACCATGATGTTACACATGTGGGATCGGAGTACTATTTTACTATTTCTGAGGTTACAGCCAATCCATAATATAAATTATCAGAAAGGAATGATTCATAATAAATAATGCTATAATGTGAGAAAATATCGTACATCTCAAAGATAAGACTTGAAGCAAACTACGAATTCGAAGTTACAGCGGTACTTCCTGTTTGTGATTTGACCAATTGGATAGTCAGCATGCCACTGGCTGGTTGAATGACTGCAGCTCAGGAGTATCGCTAATAATTTTATTCTATTTGCATTATGATGACACAATTGATGTGATTGTCTCGAATTTCCGAAGACGAAACTTGGTTTTAGTTTTAACTTTTGTATAAACGACAGTATTTGAAATTCGCATTCGAATTCAGCAACTATATATGATTATACAAGTTTCAAATACAGTGTGGACGTGAAATAATATGTTATGAAAAATACATGCGATTTTAAAACGACTTGGGCTAGGGAGTGCCTACAGCCTACTCATTTGCTCATTAGACACTTCAACCTGATAATCGATTGAAACGATTAGAACGAATAAAAACAAACATTGTTGAGATTCAATAGATACTACAGGTAACACATATGGTCCAAATAACACAAATATTAACGAATAGAAATAGTGATGGAGATGAAAGAATATGATATTTTATTAAATTCCGTGAATATTCGATTCACTAGCAAATGATCGTTACACACGTTCGTCTTTAGCGGGTAATTACCGTTCGGTATAGAATTAATTCTTCATCCCCATTATACCTGTTCCCCGCTCGCGACGGATCATTGACAAGTATAGGCCACGCGTCACCTGCCGAGCGTAGACGGTTTGGGAGAGTAACACTTCTGGCGGGAAAACCCGCTCTACGGACATTTTTCACACCCGAGATGCACCGGCGTGTAAAATAACCGCTGTCTGTTAAAGTATGGAACGCCGGGACGTCAGAAAATACACAGAGCCAGTCAGCGAACAACGAAGCATGACGTTGGTTGAACGGGATACTGTCTCCGTGGATGTATTATTTTATTCCAATTGAAATACAATACAATAAAGAAGAGTCACCAGTATAGACTTGTTGGAAATGCGATGTCACCAGGTCACGGGGAAAGATCGTTATGCACAAATTGATTTACGTTGTATAGGCCTACATGCACTAATTGAAGGTATTCGCGCATTCCAATATTGCAGACATAGTATAATGGTAATTGTACTGTTCTTAGTTTTATTCTATATCGTTGCCTTGACGAATTGACTGTTGAGCTCATACTTAATTTTCAGTTAGAAAAAACTTACACAATTAACTTGCTGTGCTGTTGGGGGGAATATTCGTTAAATCCTGAAAACGTGAATTTTACATAACCGAAAAGTGAAAACATATTTTGCACCTGGTTGGAATCTGAAAATGGTGAAAAGGAATTATTTGGCATCTGTTCTATCAATACTCTGATTGTATTGCAGTCTGCATTGGTAATGTGTTGCAACTATGAGAGCGATCGAACTGATACTCCTAAAAAAGGTAGTACCCTGTCTTTCACAATTTTGAATGCCATCGACTTGAGATGAAACACTGTCAGGACTGTCATACGCACTATATACAGCTATGTGTGTCGCGTAATTCCTGTCTGGACAACATCTCTGCTTATCTGACAATTTGTTATGCTCCCTGTCTTGGTGTTTATGTAAACTGATGACAACCATTAATGAAATAATACATCTACATATTAAATAATTCTGAATTTGGGAAAGGAATAAACTCGTGCTGAATAACCAATATCCCGTTACGTTCCACTGATTTGTTTTCACGGAAGATGATTTCTGTACAGAGTTATTAGACTGTGTTGATTTGCTTGAATAATTATAAGAATATGTCCTCCCTTCAAAAATGTATGTTCAAAATTTGGGGAGTCGTCAACTTGTGATGAATGATTCTTATGTTTCGCGAATTCTTCAAAAGAAAAAGGTTTCTACTTCTGTGAAGAGTTGCTTGACTAAATTTCTCGTGTTCGCAAATACCGATGACAAGACAAGTTGACACAATTCAATTTAACAATCACAAAATAATAATTTTGAAAATGTAGTTATGAATTCACAGACGTGGGAAAAATCACCACTGACAACACTTGTTCGTCGTGTAATTCCTGATGAAAAATGATGTTTATTTCTACATAACGAGTTGGTACGTAGACTATGTTTCTCAGTGTACGTATAGGCTTACTGATGACAGAGTCGACTGATTCAACTCAATAAAATAATTACGGAATATTGTAATTCCAAGATTACAAAGGTACTTACTTGTGATAAATCATTACTAAACTAGTCATTCCTGACGGAAGATGCCTTGAAGGATGTGAATAATCGACGCAAGTACACTAATTCGATCACCACCTACAAACAGTTGTTTTTGTTCAGGGTAACAAACATAATTGAATTGTTTACTGTACCAAATAAGCCACAATGATGGCCGCATACTATATGTGTGCGCAAGTTATTATGTACTAGACTGCCTAAGATGTGAATGAACGAGAGCTGCCAAAATGAGCTACACGTTTACAAAATCATAATAATTATTAACTTCATTCTATGTTGAAGTTGAAAACAAAATTCCATGATTTTTTACTGTAATCATTTCACAGAATCCTCATGCCACTTTGCGACCGTGAATACCACCAATACAAATTTATCCAAAGTGATACACAGACAATGACAAACTGTCAGCCTCGATAGTACCCACATTAGGGCTCGAATACATGGTGAGGAAACGCATTAGGTAGGGCAACCATAGCCTTCGTTGGATTATACGAACATGTGGTATATAAGTTTTGTGTTACTGCAACCTCTGAATAAAAGTGACATGTTACTCTTTCATAGAGTGATTTTGTTAATAATGGGGTGTTTTTACTCCTAATTTAGAAGTTGTCCCTAACTCCATTTGGATTTAGAGAGCAAACATTTTGTCGTGACGTCATGCAAACGGCACCGTCGATTATTCGATGGTTTTGCGAGACGATAATGTGTCTTTCTAAAACAATCAGCGCTTGCTAATGATGAACCGAACATGAATGTCTAACGATTCGGTGGAATTGCTGGTAGTCACACATTTCATAATCGTTCCAGATACTCATGGAAATTTGAATGACACCGACCATGCGTGTCTACACGATGCAGGGCGTGAAACGGGCAGGGAACATCCCACTGTCCTAATTTCGTCTTCTCGCGATACTTGCAGTATAGGCCTACACAGCTTTCATAACATTAGTAAGCCAATGTACGCTCCAGTGGCTAATCCCGTCATTATATCACAGTCGGAACGATGTTCACGCGACATGACCTGACAGAACAATGCCGTGTTGCGGAACAAAGTCCCCGCTATCTTCATACTGTTGGAAATTACTCTTGAAAAATTAAAACGTCGTGCAAGTATAAAGAAGAGAGAAAGGGACGGAAAAGGGGGACAGAAATTAGAATTTTTCGGTCGTATTGCTTGCTCTGTTGTCGATCGGTCCCCCGGGATTCGGCACAGTAAGCTATCCGATAAGGCTCCCGGTTTTTAATTGGATTTGGGAGTTTCTTCCCTATTCTATCGTGCCTCCCGGAGAATTATTTTCCTTCCTGCTCGTATCTCTAGACGGCTGGTGATGGATCGCCCGCATCGGAGCATCGAGGCTCATAGTGCGCGATCGCTTTACCAGCCATAGGTATTGGTGATAGACCTGATGAAGCCAGTCATTTCATGCCGGCTTCATCAGAGGAATGGGGCAAATTTGTCTCAATTCTCGGGATGATCAAGTTTTTCTGCGTCTTTACGATATTTATTAGAGTTTGTAAATTTCGATGACGGTGAGATAGATGACAGCTAATATCTGTCCCAGAACCGTATCCTATAGCTGTACATGCATGGTATACTGAAATATAATAGAGAACAGATTCCAGTCAAAGCGCACCTCCAGTAAGGTATTTCCTGATTGGCTGGTCGTATTGTTCGGACTTGATTGTGTTCTTCGCCAGGGTTAGTGATTAAATTAGGGATTAGAGTTAGTTATCGTTATCCAATGAGGGAAATACTTGTTCGGAGGTGTGCATCCGCCCGAACAGGTCTACACTGTCAAAGACATGTCAACACATATGTGCGTTTACTATGCCTATACGCCTAATTTTAAACCCATGCAGACGCACATTTTAACGTTAACAAGACCCTTGGTATTTAGCGAGGGGAACGTTGATATAAATTAAGATTTTGTTACGAGGATTTGCTAAAACTTGTTTTAATCTCCCAATACTTTTAAGGTTTTTTCAGGTATATCTATACCCATTTTACTGGCAAATTTTAGCACTATGTCACCTGATACATGCATTGACTCTTTTTCAATATTGCAATTATCTTCTATATTGCAATATATACATTTATTCTTATAGGCCTACATGTTCAATTCCGTCCAATCAAATGGCAAGAAACTGTACATATGCCTAACGAAAGAAATCAAGCTGAGAGCATACATGCGTGCAATTCATGTTGACTACTGACTAGTCCCATAAACTGTACGCATCAAATGAGACATTTCCCGAAAGTTACATGACCAACTTTAGCTAATCAGATTCCCGTTTTCTAAACGCCTGCAAA
>JAODTT010019890.1:0-10566 GCA_025400115.1 Pentamera pediparva
CAGACTCATGCGCCCTGTGTAATCAAGAATAGTCGCCAAATAACATTTGGCCTTCTGTTGGTTTCAGTCTTTTTTATTCATTTAATTTTCGGGCGGCATTTCCAGACACTAGGTTTACTAAGTTTACTGCCGCGAATGACATTGAACACAAAACAGGCACGTGTCCAGACAACGGTCACAGACTCACAGTCACAGACTGGTTTCCCGCAAGTTCAGCAATTTGTCGGACAGATTTGGCGCGTCGAGACCCATCGCCTCCTACTTCATTGCCTCTGGTCATAACCACCATACTAGGATATACACCTTATGAATAGATGAAAAACCCAATGATGTAATTAGCCGGCTCGTATTCTAACTGTTTGAACTTAAAAGAGCCTGAGTACGCGAACCTACTCTTCGTGAGTCACCACTTTGTGTTACCTGCACGACATATCCACTGTTGGATAGTTATCCGATAGACTTAATTGGGTTTGATCAGGGTGTAGTCTTGTTTAAGCCGTTGTGATTGTTGCTCTATTTCACAGTTTCGTTTCAGTCTTGTATTGAGAGAACTGCTGCACCTATCTATAGCCTATATTCCCTGGTCTACATCAGTGACGAGTGGGCCCAATATATAGCCTGCGCCAACGAAACAAGATAGTGTAAAGACATCACCGTCTAAACCTTAGATTATTGTGTGGTTGAGTTACTGCATGCACTCACTAAAATCGACTATGAATACCACGTGTCCGTGATTTCGATAATACACCCGGCCGGAGACCACGGGTATATGATAGTGTGTATATTAGTTTGGTGCGATTCAAATAACTTTGATATTCACGAACTTAAGATGACAGGTCAGGGCTATCTGGGAACACTGATCGTGTGATCATGCTTCCGGTACAGCTGATCAAGTGATCAATCAACCAATTATTCATTCTATATGGCACTCAATCATTGAGCTAGAAGTGGAAGTTGCACCATATGAAGGCCTCATAACCGACAATCGATCACCTCGAGGCACTATGGTCCGTTACCTCATATACCTCTATATTTCGTACACAATTCCCGTACGTTAGGCTAGGCCTAAGCTGCCGTAATAAGGTACATCCACCACCCTCTTTAAAACGACTGCTAATGTTTAGAGCCGCCCCCGGTGGTAATTATCGAAATCTCAGAGGAGTCACGTATTAAAAATTAGAACAACCGTAAACATTCATATCGCGGGGCATCGCCTCTATCGCTGCCCCCTGATCATCCGGAAGGAACCGTGTGAGAAAATTATTGTCCGTGACAAATTCAGCCTCAAGTGCCCAAGATTGCAAAATACCGAATAATGTGACCTCATGGTGGACCTCACTAAGCAGCTAAAAGACTGTTTAGACGCGGAGATATATGTACATTTTCGGTTGTGTGTATGTGTGTGTGCGTGTGCGTGCGTGTGTGTATGTGTGTGTGCGCGCTCTAAAAGTACAGAATCATCTATGTGGTTGCATGCGTGGCGCCCCCATCCGTTTCCCCGCCCCTGGTAGGCTACCGGTATCGTTCCATAAGTGAACGTATTTCCTGGATTAAATGTGTGGAAGAGGTGATGGGCGCTACCACATTTCTGCACCACCAATAACCATCTATCTATAGATGTACATATGTGCCTCTCTTATCACAATGTGACAGTACAGCATCGCGTCGACCTATCCATATTGCGTATATAACACTTATAAAACGATATTCCAAATCGCCCGAACCTGACTATCACTAAAATACACTTTCATGTATATGTTCACTTACAAAACGGGAGTTGTTGATTCGCCGGCCGCCGGTACTTACCCCACTTTCTGCTTACACACGTGGCTTCACATTTTAAAATCCCCGCGGATATATTATACAAATGTTACAATACAGTAAATGACAGTTGCGAAGTACTGAATTGTGTACAGATCCAGGGGACTGACCCTGAATGAACCGACTTCCTACAATTCTCCAAAATTAGCTTTCGTGAAATGAAGCGAAACTGAAATCACTATACACTGAACAAAAATGGTACTCCGCTTGCTGGGGTTTCATTTTGTGAATTAACTGTTAAAATATATTAATGAATTGGCTATTGCGATACAATACTACGTGAGCTAGTATGTATTTTCGTGGAAATTATCTTCCGATTCCGAAAGCTTTCGGCGACCATTATCGAGAAAATATTCCCAATAAACGGACAAGTTTCTCCGAATATCTGCAACACTCCTGTTCGGGAATTTCCCTCCCTCAAAACTCATGAAGGTACAGGGCCTACAGAGACTAAAATTTTGTAATTATTTACAGAATGTCCTGACCCTCTGCCGTTTCCCGTTTAACAAGCATGAACTGATGAATGGTCGTGCTGGTGTACAGTTTTAAATCTATCAACTTCACAACCACTGAACTACATGCAGACATGCAATACAATGTCTTACATGCATGGCGAAGTTAGTAATAAATTGTATAGCCTATCGAGATGAATATATATATATATGGGCAATACATTCGATTATAACTGCAGTGAACTCGATCGGAACTAACTTAAGAAATATATTCAGTTTGCATGAATGACCTGAAATAACATTTCCAGATTACCCAACACTGTGGAAAGATTGGGTGATTTTCGGAACCTACCTTACTACTGGGTCGAATTGCATTATTTGGGTCAAAATCTGACCCAAAAATTATAGGTAGGTCCTCTTTTGACCCAATTCCGGGTCGAAATTGACCCCGTATTTGTAAGGTGCAGCCGTTTCCCTGGAGCCTATACCTGAATACGAAACCGGTACACCCAGTCACCGGTATGCCCAGTCTCTCACACATACACTGTTGACTATCAAGGCCAATTTCAATGTTTTTTCTTCCTTTTCATTTTTGCAGACGGACTGTTCGGCGTCCTGTCTCCAGATTGGTGGTAACATCCTCCCGAGCAGGTGCGTGCCCTGCCTCTATGACTGTGGAATGATGCAATTCATGAGGAAGAAGCCCTACATACAGAGATGGTACAACGTCCTTACATTCACCAATGGCAACATACAGTAAGTATCGAGCTTTTAGGGTCTAGAATCTAGACGAAGTTCTCCGCCTTCAAATGTTTTTCTAATCATGCATGCAGGTTTAACCAAAGCGAGGCAATCATAGGGTCTACATTATTTTGTCCATCAAACTATTGAAGGCGATACCCCGTGCGCGGCTGACTAGGAGGATCAAATATCGAAGGAAAAAGAAATTGAATGAAATAGTGATATAGCCTAATTGATATGAATTGATAATCAATCAAATCCGGGACCCTCCCCCCTTCCAGAAAAGCCCTATATTGGTATGAAATCAATTGGGAACCATAGTATGCCCTTTACTATACCGCTATAAGGTCACGTGAATGTTGCCCGATTCAAATACAAGTCCGAAGATGATCTTACAGTCAGGGTAATTGCTTTTCCACCAAGTCGTCCCTACTGTGAAATATATGTGAATAAATGACTTCTTTGTCACTGGTGCGGCACGCATTCGGTGACCACAAGTAGGCCTACTTGAAAAGCTATTTGCGGATATACTACTATATTATGCCCACTACGGTAAAGCGTCTCACTATCTGACTATCGACAGACTATTTTGTCAGACTTTAAGTTCAGCACAATGGGGACTCCGTCGAATTTTGCGCAACTAGAGGGGGTCGATTATCTCAGCGTTGTAATAGTGTCAAGATTCCGTTTCAAACGGAATTGAGAGACAATGGGTCTTGAGCCACACCTGCGAACTTAATTCGCAGTGAAAATTGCCTCGATTCCCGCGGGAGGAGCATCGTATAACACCTTGTTACGAGTAAAAATAGGCTTCCTTAGAGACCTCAATATTTTATGAAGCGTCGGACGTCAAAACGAATTTGGATCTCACAACAGTTTCCCTTTCAAGGCCTTGACTGACTCGGCGGTTTCAATCTGACCGTGACCGCGTTCCATACCTTCCTTCAAATTCATATGGAACGCAATTTGAGAATTGGAAACTTGACAAGGCCTGCACGACAGGGCAACGATTCGTCAATAATTGCAAATTATAAGTCGTGAACGTAACATCCCCGCAGTATAGTTTTCACCTTTTCAGAATCACACAGTCATATAATAAGCTATACACGAAACGAAAACAAGGAAGAAACGAACAAAATCGAATTAGGTTATTTGTAAAGTTGTAGGTTATTCCTCAAATCTGGCACATTTTAACAAACCCAAGTTACCGTCTAGGCAGCCTATGCCTACAGCTTATCAAACTTCAAGCATGGGATTTTGAAAGGTCATATAACTGTATGATGGCCAACTCGAAGCGGTGGCTATCATATTATTGTTACAGTATAGTGTATTACTGTATTGGTTATGTATGTAAGAACGTAATATGAATGAAAAATAATAACAAATTGAACAAACAGAATACGCAACAACATTGCAAGGTGTGAAGCAATTCATTTGTTGGCTACATGCATGCATGGGTAAGGTAGCCAATCGTGATCATTTTCGACCGATCTTGGTGATACATAGGTTATGGCTATGCATGTCGTCTACGAAGAACACAGGTGGAAATATTATTAGTCAACACACGAGGGGAAAATCTTATTTTCATATTCACGGATGAAGTAGGCGGAAGTTCATCCCAAAAACATTTTGGAATGCACTATATGACTTTATCACATGGGCCTATGCTAATTGAAAGCACCGACAAAACGGAAAAAACTTGTAGTGTAGCAATATATTTTACGCCATGCAAGCTTCTCTTTCCAACCTGATCCTCGTAAAACATTTTTATCGAGGGAACTGAATCAAATCACCAAATGGGTAAGATCCAATTGGCCTAACGGAACTGTCGTTGGGTGACCGATCCCTGTGAGAACTGTATATTTCGAAAACCACTGGTATATACACGAAATAAAATGCATCTCATCAACATTTAATCGGTCTCCCCCACTCATATGTTATACCATGTTATCGTCACCACAAGTCATGTAAATGACTCCAATTATAACAACATAGAATCACTTGCGCGACACGGGGGTCCCCGCAAAAATATGTCAAGGCTAATACGTCTTCCTCGGATTTCATAACATTCTCTGGGTTTGTCAAGGTCAGGTAATTAAGGGAAACTCTTGTCTCCTTTCACGATGGATAGGCGACACATTGAATGTTCCGTCCCGTGTTTGGTCTTTCTCGCTGTGAGCAATATGCAGTGGCGCCAAAACGACCAAATGTTGTTACTAAATTGGCGACTGTCGATCTGAGGAGCGAGAACACTATTAGACACAACAGCGCAGTCAATGTCGCAAACGTGTCATGTCGACCGCACGGGCACATGCTATTCTTGTCTACATTCGTTTGCTGAGTAGCCTACACCGACGTAGAATAGGCCCAGAGGTGGCACTAGTGCGAAAATTCAAACAGTTAGAGCGACCCAATAAACTATTTCGATCAAATGTCATTTTCTGATTTGAGACTATCAATTATTTTTTCAATTAAAATTTTATTAATTTGCTTGTCTTCATGAAAAAAGGCGCCTTCCGTGATTAGGCTATGATTTAATCCCCATTTTGATTCGTTTATGTTGAGTTTTCTCTGATCTAAAGTGGCACTATCGTCTGGTAGTAATTGACGACTGAAGAGCGACGGTGTCGTTTGCATGACGTCACGACGTCGCTTTTTCGTCGGGTGTTGCGAGACGATTATGCTTCTTTCAATAAATATGTTTCATGTTTGAGAAAAATACCGGCACACAGTCAAGTCTGTCGAGAAATTAATTTTGCATAATTCAAATGAATGATGGGTAGGCCTACCCTTCTCATTTACTGGTCTATATGGCTGTCAAGGCCGAAATGAATGCAATAGGCATATTCGCTCACTGCAATCTATATTGTCGTATCAAGCACCATTTATTTTTCCTGTTAGATTGGCAATGTTGTCTCGCTATTACGTCACGACAAAAAATCGTCTCGCGGTAAATTGGAACTAATTTTGCATTGACATATCATGGTGACGATGAACCGTATTTGTGTCGAATTGATCTCAGGCTGTTTTTCGTCGTGAAGTCATGCAAGCGACGCCGTCGCTTTTTCACCAGTTGGTTCCAGACGATATTGTCTCATCAGCACGCGTGTTTTTGCAAACGCCCTCAGTGATTCGGCTGCTTGTAATTGTATTGTTATGAAGAATCAATTGTTGTCTCATCGTTAGGATCAGTGTTCAGTTTGGGGATCATTAGAGTCACGTTCAACTAGTGAAGAAAACCGTTGTAAAAAAACACATTCTACATTCCCGCTATTATTTTCCCGCCATTTGCAGCATCAAGACCGCGGAGTACTGCATACCAATCGAGCACCTCGACAGCGCCCTCAAAGACACCATAGATATCATGCAGGAATACAGCCAGAACTACGATATCAACAGCTTCTTACCCGTCTACGTGAGAATGGTGAAGTCCGACGACCTCTTCCTCAGCCCAGCCAATGGGAGGAGTCCGAACGGCGAAACGGTCGACCGTTACTGCTATATCGAGGTAATTTTGCTGCACTTTCTAGCCGGGGAATTGGCTTACGTGTTATATGTGCTAATACATGTTATTCAAACATCTATATACCCATCGGCCAGTGACATTTTTGCCATATTTTGGAGGCTCGTCTGAGACTTTATCCTGAAGGGATACGCCTGATTCCGTAAATGCACCCTTTGAACATGCAGACATGTAGGTTCTCAACCATGAACATAAAAACACCGTCGATATTTTTGTTCTTATAGGAAAGCTTTTCTGGATAAAAATGGCGAATTGATGGGTTGTCTGATATTTTTATAGGCCTATTCCATAGCAGTTAATGCGCACTGTCTACCAAGGTATTTTATGATTGGATAATGGTATTGTATTGTACCGATTATAGTCTTTGTTAGGGTTGGGGATTAGATTAGGGAATAGGGTTAGTGCAGCCAGTCATGGAAATTCTTTCTAGCAAGTGCGCATGGGCCCATTCCATAGTCTGACAGTGTCAGCTGTACTGCATAATCAAATACCATATTAGAAGGAATTCGTTTTTCCACGCAATGCCCAAACTCATTTATGGATTATGACTACGTTAAGTGATTAGTATCCTTCTCCAGGGAATGGTAATAAATGACGACGAAACACTTGCATGTCTCAGTCTTTTGTCTGACTGTCTGTCTGTCTGTTCATTGATGAACACTGTGTACACTTTTTCAACTTTTCACTCCTAAACTTCCAAAAGATAGGCTCACGATCATTCCTCGTGGGAAGATGGGAATGACAAAACTCAGCTGTCATTGCACGCAAGCCCGAGCGGTGTAATCCGATAGTTCATGGTCTGGCGGGCCTGTTTGGAAACAGGACACAGCGAGGGCGTGTTTGTACGCCTAGATCAAGGTCGCGTCAATTCCGGAATCTCAAAGGCCCCCGCCGAATCATTGATCCGGTTCCCGTACGGAATCGAGTAACCCGAGAACCCCTCGGGCAATTTAGGAGCGATTTAGATACGCGTCATTGAAGATAACACTTCCACAACGATTAAATGATCTGTTAAAAGATAACCATTTAATTGAACATAGGTAGAAAGCGCTCTGCTGGTTTTCAGTAACACCTGCAGCCATTTGAATATTTGTCCAATCCTGATTTTTTCCCATTTAACTCTAACATCTCGAATACTTCCTATGGAAAGCAATGCTTATGCACAGATGAGACTATAACTTCTTCCAAAATGACAATGAAAAATACACACGGGTCTAAGTTATTAAATCTTATCAAGGGACCATACTGACTGATGGAAGTGCGTTTGGATCAAGAAATTAAATATCAAAGTATTTATACTCAGAGCCTAGACTGAGAAGAAAATATATCCAGCTGCTTCTTGGGTTTATGTGTAGACAAATTACACCAGTCCTTTAACAACTGAATTATATTCCACAATACTGCATTGTATTTCAATGGTTTCTATTTGTATTTTTGTTATTGTTTATGCCTGATTCATTGATGGCACGTTGTATTTTGAATTCTTATGGGTGATACTTGAAAAGTCTCTATTTACGTCCATCTTTATGTACCAGTGTCACACCATGATAAGTTATGCCCAACATACTAATGATAACTTCATGTCTGCATTTATGTCGATGTTGTTCATATAAATTGTACATATAGGCCTATTACATTATGATGTACATAATTATGAATGAATGAGTTGGAAATAACACGCTAATTCAATAGTACTAACTGGCCGAGCTTGTTGTTAACTCACTATTGACATCCATTATAACCAGTGTGTCACTTATGACAAGTTTGTAATTTCTCTCTTTTTTCGTGTCCTTGGATGACTCTTCACGACATTATTTTTGTGTCTTCGTTCCTATAGGTTCCTTTCCTCCCTGGTGCGTACGGGATCGACGAATTCCACCGGAAACTGGAAGATTTCCTTTACGACAAGTATAAAGCGCGCCCTCACTGGGCCAAGAACAACTTCCTGTCGATCAACCGCGTCCGGAGGCTTTACCCGAACATTGACCAATGGCGGGACGTCTACCTGCTCTTCAACGAGGGCGGGATTTTCGACAACGAATTCACTCGGAAGTGCGGTTTCGACGATTTCCATACCCCTTTGGAAGGCGACGAGGGCCAAAATAGGGCCACCGCAGCGACGCCGGGTCACCACACGGAGTGTTGTCCAAATTGCACCTCTTCTGCGAGGTCTAGTATTTCCCGGGGGAGTGGAATCGTGGCCATGCAGCCGAAAGGTTCCCAAGGGGATATGTTTTCGGACTTTGAACAGTTTTCTGACGATGCGAAGACAGAGAATGCCGAAAATGCGTCATTATCGTCAGAAGAGGGTCAGAGGTCAGCTGAAACCGAGGAGCGTTATAACAACCGGAAACAGACAGCTGTGTAGCATAGCAACGCTGTGAAGATTTGAGATTGTGCTGAGTAATACAGGAACAAGGCTATTCCGAATCAAATTGGCGAATTAATAGGTTGCATGTCTGGTGCCAATCCTTAACTCTGAGAAATGACTCCAACCTGCCAACCTATAGAAAGCATAGAAACTGACCGAATCATGATCATCAATATCCAAAGTCAGATACATAGACCCATTCCAGGAAGAGTACATGCCATCATTCAAAATAGATGATTGATAATATATTTGCGATATTATTCGAAGTATACCAGTAACTGTTTTTTCAACAACGATTGTTCCCTTTTATTGTTTGACTTTTTCGAGATCATTTTACCAGCCAGTGACGAAATAGGCCTATGTTGTAAGATGTGTTAGGCTGTGGGAAGTTAAAAGGCCTATTTGAAAAGCTGTCAATGAATGCCTAATTCCGTCACTCATTTCTTTACAAATGTCATTTTTCATTAAGATTCGATTTGTTATTCCTGGGATATATGATATAGACAGGATAGAGAAACACATGTTATGCATTGATTTTGCATCACGCAGGTCCAGTGGCACCTCTTGTGACGTCATAAAGTGTGAAATCATGATATGATGTACTACCGGTAGCCTATACATGTTCCCATCCGAGTCAGCTTGGGCCTCCCTTAGATAGTGATGTATCAATATGAGTGAAGTCGGGGTTCCATGCCCTATATTGAGCGTTAAAGATGAGAGCGTCCTTTTCCGTGGAAATGTTTTTTTTAGAATGATTCAAAGACTTTTGTGGACGTATCATACGGTATATAGGACGATTGTGCGCAGAGCGTACAAGGTTGGGGCTGGCCCCCGTCACCATGGTTACTATAGATACCGCCGCAAAATATATTATGTATCATTTGAAGTGTATAATTACTTATTACGGTTTATTTGCGGTACGAATGATCATTTTTTACGATTTCAGCTGACTATTTGCTAAGTCAGAAATCTTGAGAATTATTTATATGTATTTATTTTTTGCTTCTTGCCAGTGTACATATTGATTTATAGGAGTCTTCGTTTTCCTTCTTGCTCAAATTCATGAACTGTCACCTTAAGGCGCAGTCATTCTGATTTTGTTTTATTTTTGTGTAAAATAATTTTAGTTCTGAAATAAAATCTGTACAATATTTTGTGTAAAGTACGGCACTCGAAGTGCCCTGCGTCAATTAGTTGACGCACTTTATTTTGTACTGAAAAAGAAATAACGAACCAACAGTATTTATATATAGGCTAAGACGTTTATAAATCCCTATATAAATATTTATATTCCGAGATCGTGTACAGGAGTTCATTTGACTGATTCGCCGTTTTTTTTCAAATGTGGAGGGTCCATATCAAATAACCTTTTACACGATGTCAATTTTTTTGCAGCTGACCCGTTTAGTGACTAGTACGACACACACCGTACGCAAATGTGTGATATAGTGTTTTCAATGCTGATACACAATTTGTCATGTTTATCTTGCGCACGGGCTTCTATGGCTTCTTCCCAGGCACTGCTAGCTTGCTAGGGCCAACCGAACCGTATATGTTTCCCCTCAGTGCTCTCCAAAAGTAAGAAAGAATGATAATATATGGTTCACAACATCAGCTGACGCGCACTGTATCAGAAGGTATTTTCTGATTGGCTACTG
>JAODTT010020001.1:0-15894 GCA_025400115.1 Pentamera pediparva
AAAGTGCAACTATGCATGCTTCTTTCTATTTTACATGAATGGAGGAAGAATACCCAACCTCTGACCTGACCCAAATAGACCAATAAAATAAAACATAATCAGCACAAAAGGAGAAGGGAGGGACAGAAGACAGTACAGCTGCCTAATCATAGCTAAAAAAATAAAATACTAAAAATGCCCTTACTGCCAAAAAAACCTGGCGCTCGACATTGTCCGTGATGAGGAAAAGTCATCGTGCGACCCTGAATCGAAGCCCGGAGTATAGGGAGAGGCATTCATCAATAGAAACAAACTAGAGCACTACGATAGTGCTTCTTCTTTTGAGATGTTTTAGGTTGATGCAAAGTTGGACAATACGTCCCCTTCTTGGCGTAGTGAATTGAGGATTTTGAAATGATCGTTTTGAATGTTAAGAAAGTGAGTCCCTCCTGGTGGGTCATGTATCGTAGATTGTTGACTGACACCACAGTCTTTCAGATTAAAACTAGACATGTGCAGGCAGGTAAACGGTCCACGTGTATGTCCCCCGCATTTGAACAATGTCAAACCCATTCGATATCGAAGGGTATCCACAAACCAAGGTTGTGGCGTGCAGGAAAAGTGTAAGGCCAAGAAGAATACTTGCTCAATTTCCATTCAATGACCGATTTGGTCAGAAATGAAGGTAATCTACATCCACCAAGTTCTGCTCAAATCCAACAAAGTTTCCAAAATTGCATAAATTAAACAAATTTGACCTCCAGTAACCTTGACATTTGTCGGAACCAACTGTAGTCCCCACCCACCAATTTTCTTTTCCATGGTGATATGTGAAAAAAATTCCTCATGATTATTCACAATTTTCGTACCGTTAATTCAACCAGGATGACACTTGTGAAGCCTGCGGATGAATTCACCATCTTGACAAAGTTACGACACCATGAACACGTTGCGCAATGCCCATGCCCTAACTACGAAGTAGCTTATTGGAGTTTGTGATTGTCATCGTCAAATTGGGGGACATCTGCTGGCAAGTGAACCGATGTTGTCAAATCATTTGAAATTGACCCAAAGTTGTGGTGGGTGGGGGAAAGGGTTTGGCCAAGCTTGGTTTTTGCAGAAGTCATTTTAAATCGCATAAATTGTACAAATTTGACCTAAAAAAGCCACACTCTTAGAGTTGGGGCCAACAGCCTTGCCACCCTGCCAAATTGTAATCTGTGTATTTAGAATGACCACTCACTCTGATATCTCGCACCATGCAATAGAAAAATTGAACTCTCCTCGCAGGATCGGTTGAAGTTGGAAAGATAATAATTCAAATTAATTTTATTGGATTTGAGAATAAACATCAATCTATTTTCCTCCTATATATGTCATGGGCATTCTTGACATATTCCTGTTTCCTGAAACCATTTATTCTGGATTCATTGAGTAGGAAGCAACTCTTTCGGGATCAGGAATAACTCAACAGTTATCATTAACAGGTGAACCATAACTAGAAGACGAAATTGAGTACAAATCAGAAATCAAAAGCACATAATTTCAGTATTTTCAGCAGCATTTTGTGTGAGTCAGTCTTGTCGATTAAAACCATCATGCTTCTTACGTTTCATATATACAACTTAGAAACGAAACGTATAATTCTGCTATTATCTACATAACCAAAATAAATATCTTATTTTGTTTTTTAACACTCCAGGACATACAGCGACGGCTTGTTTTCAAACAATTGAATGGATCAATCCGTAGATGCATCTCTGCATGAGGCGAACAGGTATGATGGAAAACAACAATATAAATATTTCAGCAGAAGCAGCATTCTGCTTGGCAGGCTCAATGTTACTCTCAGCATGTTCATTCAAAACACTTTTAGGAAAACCAGCCACGGGAATAACATTACTAGTACAAGATTGTACTGTATGCGGCAACTTCCCTCGTTCATAACATCCCACTGGACTTGTATGGCAGTTTTGTCACAATGCCACACTATGGTGTTAGTGTCGATACTTGTTTCTTGGCAGGCTCAATGATGTAATGTTCATTGGAAACAAGTCAGAATAATACTGGTGTAATATATCATACGGCAACTTCCCTTCTTCATGGCACTGGACTGGACAGTGTGGACATCGCGGCACTGGACAGTGTTTTGGGACTTCTATAGGAGTTTTGTCATGATGACACACTATATGGTGTTTGAGTGTCGTTACTCGCTTGACTAAATGTAATGCTCAGTTTTTCCCTCTAGAACAAGTTGATAATATTTACTGGTTTGTGATTATATCATGCGGCAACTCGTTCATAACATCGCAATGGACGATGTTCCAGGACTAGAAGTTTTATCATGATGATTTAACAAGTCAGAGAATATTACTTGTACAACTCTCCTTGATTTTGATATATGGGAGTTTTGTCATAATAACACACACAGTGTCATAACTCGCTTCATGGCAGGCTCATTGTAATGTCTATTGAAAATGAGTGGGAAAAGAATACTGGTACAAGAATATATACATATTATGCAGCAGCTTCCCTTGTTTATCACATCCCATCAGAGTTTTTTTGCGACTCGCATGGGAGTTTTGTCATGATAACACTCTATGGGTCACTGGCGAATGTTACTGTACCAATACTGTCTTACACTTATGGTGTCTTGAAACTTCCATAGAACGTCAGACTCAGATCTAGAGAAATATTGACAGGTTATATCACAAGGCTAACCTGCATTGGGTGACTGGTGTGTGTGTCTTCCTATATTGTCAAACAACACATCCACCCAAGATGGTAGCAGCCACAATAGGGCCAAAATATAACTTTTGTACTATAACCAAGAAAGCACAAAGGTTAAATGCAATAACCACACTTCACATGCTTGATGAGCACTGAAACCCATACTTCCCATCAGTTCTGCCCCATGTGATGATGCCTATGTGAATGTGAGTGGATATCATCACACTCGCACAATGGATGTAGGTCATTGGTGAGGCCAGCCTCCATCAATATATTCACATATCCGAGAGGAGGCATCAGAGTGTTCATGTTCTCGATATGCACCACCTGCACTGGGCCAATTAAACTCACACTTGATTCCACGCTCTGTAACATGAACCAGGAGAGAGTCTGTACTAGAAGTAGGGGTGTTATGTTCCTCGAACAGGGAATGCCGCAAAGGAAATAAGCACAGACAACAATTTCAGTTGTACCTCCAGAAGGTTAAAGTGGTTAGCCACTCTTTCCAACAACGAATGCCATTCGCTCAGAAGTAGTCCACTCGCTTTATCTCATATACAGTGAAACCAAACCTCGTCCGGAAGCATTTCACAGAAATATGAAATTGGTCAAAACTTCACCAAAATACTGTCATACATTATGTCACTCCTGTGCAACAGTGGTTTGGAGTTCCATGAATTGTCGGACAGGTTGTATTTTCACATGGCTAACCTAACATTGCATTGGGGGATGTTTTCCCTATACTGACAATGTTCAAAACATGAAACAACAAAAGTTCATCACATCCCCCACCAAAATTGATAGCAGTCATTGTGTGAAGCCAAAATGGAACGTTTCTACACGTTTCTCATCATGATGGTTCTGCCACATGTGATGATGCCTACGTGAATGCGAGAGCGATATCACATTTGCATAATGGATGTAGGTCACTGGTGAGACCAGCCTTCATCAATATTTACATATCCGAGGAGGCATCACAGTGTTCATGGTTTAAATATGCACCATCTGCGCTGGGCCAATTAAACTCACATTTGATTCCACGTTCTTTAACATGAGAGAGCCTGTACTTAAAGGAGGGGTGTTATGTTCCTCAAACGGGGAGGACTGCAAAGGTTATAAACACAGACGTCAAGTCTGAACACATTATCACCAACCCTAGTCTGAAAGCACTTCACCGATATAAAACTGAACATAGTGACTTGTGAAACATGTCCACATACTGCCTACTTGTTCATTCCCCATACCAGTGTTCCCCCCCACAAATAGGGGCAGCAACATGCAGGCTCGCTGTTTTTTGGGAGTTTTGTCCGTAGGTCCCCCACATGGGTAGAGGGGATAACAGTCACTCAGGATTTGAATGGGATTGAACTCCATCTCTGAGAAGATATGCAGGTCATCCCGGCCAGCTGGGGTATCCACAACTCACACGTGGGAACTGCCAGCTATTTCCTCCTGGGTGAACAAAAGCACCAGACGTCCTGAGCTGGAGCAGTTCATGCATTGAGCCTACTGATTGGTTGTTTTAGTGACGTGTTGTGTCTCAAATATGACATCATCACTTCGTCAGACACCTGTTTCGCCTATTCGACAGCATGCCTGACAAGGGACAACATGAAATGGCTTCTGCGAGAACTGTCTGACCAAGCATACTTGCATACTAATTATTAACTATCATAGGCCTTGTATAATTGTGCAATGGGGGAAACATCTCCGTAACAGGATGACCAACAATAGCTAGCAGACTGCCCGCATCACCTGGTCTTTTTACCCCAAACCCCAAATCAGGCTGCTTGCGCAACCCCGCCCTCGACCCTGCATAGCTAACAGCACAGGGACGCTCATTCTTGTTTCGCCCATTCAAGACTACTTGTTCGTTACAAGACGTCTACGATTACTCCCTCATCTTTTGCCAACGCTCCTACAAGTCTTCTGGACCCTTTATCAAATTTATATGTGAATTTGTCTACCTCTTGCAGAGTTTTTCTAGAGGATTACTAGGGGCAACTGCTATTCAGATGCACTCAAAAAGGTGACGCATGGAGCACAGTGCATTCCCCCACAAGGTACCCTCTCTTTTCAATTTCCCTCTGGGAGACCTTGAAACCAACACCTACACATCACCTTGTAGGTCACCATTCCCGAGGCTGCAGTGTTCGAGACCCGGCTCAAACAATAGAATTGTTGACCAGTGGTGGGGTTGCAATACCTCATCAGCTGTCCCTCCAATAATGGAAGTTATATTTGTACGAGACAGGGGGTCGTCTTGATACTCCCTATAGGAGGTGCAGCAGAACAAATGCACCATATGGTACCGGGGTAGGATAATAATACATTCCCACTAGGATTTGTTTATCTGTTTGGAGCTTTTTAGTTGTTTTATTGTTACTTAGGGAGCCTCGTAGGCTTTACTAGTTGGAGACCAGCACAGTTGGGACTTTCCCCCTTGCAATAATGTACGAACATTTCTGTTCTATTTGAACATTACAAAATTATCAACCATGAATAAATTTAAACATTGGAAATTAATTAATTTGGCACATGAATGGAATCTCTGGATTGGTAAAACATACCAATCAGGCAAAATAAACCCATTATTATGCTCAACTACAGTACCCAGCTGAATACAGCAGGAAATAAAACTTCCCAGTCCAATTGCCAATTACCCACAGCCTCGACGAAAAATACAACAGACCACAAAATATTATACTGATATCGCCAGATTCGTGATCCACACTTGTCACTTTGTCACTATTAGAGAAATGATCATTATTATTGTTTCAATGATCTACCTCTCTATGACCTTTCGGTCATCCCAGCTCATCCTTGGCAGTGATTTGGTCTGGAGGGTGGGGGAAGGGTAAGTGCCACTCTGGGTCTGTTTTGGGGCAGTTCAGACTCCCAAATGTATGCGTGCACCAGAAGGGCCCAAGAAGGAGTCAAATTTGACACTTTCACCATAAAATGACAGTGCTCATGCGCTAAAATCACATGATTGGACCCCAAAATTCCAGGGCCAGCGCAAACCCTGGGCGGGAATGATCATACCTTCTTTCATCGTTGCACCTTCCTAATAAGAATAGTAGCTGAGTCATTAAAATTGGATTACTTGATGAACACGCGCATACACACAGCGCCGACCATGGCTACCACCCTCGAACCCATTGCACCCCTGTCTCCAGCAGCCTATAGATTCAACAACGATACGTATCTCGTTTTCAAGATGGCACTCTGGCAGTGACATTAGGGGTCATCAACATGTCCTTCCCGCGGAGCAGCACGAGCTTGACCAACTTCTCACCCTGTTTCCTAGTCTCCCACCACATTTGGCACCACCCGTTGGAAGAAGGGGGCAGGTGGGGAGGTGTCACTTGTTTGCCCCCTCGTCTCGATCTATCTCCTTCTTCAGCGGAGTCTCCGAGGGGGGCTGTGATTTTCAAGATGGCACCCTGGCAGTGACGTTAGGGATCATCGACATCTCCTTCTCACGGAGTGGAGCAGGTCTGACCACCTTCTTACCCTGTTTCCTAGTCTCCCGCCATAGTTGGAAGACGAAGGAGGGCAGGCGGGGAGGTGTTAATTGTTTGCCCCCTTGTCCCCCTCCACATCCTTCTCCTTCTTCAGCTTGGTCTCCGAGGGAGGCAGCTCGTCGCCGGGGGCAGCTTCGCCGGCGGCGGCGGCGGCGGCTGCTGCTGCCGCGGCCTCCCGCGAGGACTTGCCATGGAGGTCGAAGACCTCAGCATGGAGCCGGGGGAAGCGGACCTCGGGCAGGTGGACCTGGAGGTCCATTAACCGGCGTGTGTGCTCGGGGGTGATCTCGCGGAGCTTGGGGATAGTCGTCAGGAGGCGTGCGAACAGCCCTTGGTCCTCGGGGTGGTTGCGGAGGACCTCGAACTGCAGGGCCCTCAGGAGGTCGATCTGGATCTCGCGCACCTTCTCGCGGTACTTCAGGCCCGGCCGATCTGCAGGGGGAAATGGTTTGATTTAGTGAACGTTCTGGGACATAGAATCAAAATCAAACAGATGGGTAGGTTGGTAGATTTTGTGACTGAGAGCAGCGAGGTTGCAGAACAGAAGAGTGCACATCTGCAGTACCTGAGGTCTCTGGTTCAAACCACGGTGTCAACACTGACACCAATTTCCTTCCCGCTCCTCTCTCATGTTAGGAAAGTGGCTACACAAGGAAATTGATACTCGCGTCTTTCGGAGAGGACGTTAAATTGCGGTCCCGAGGGGCAGGAATAAACCCCTCTGCCTCGTTACTACAGGGCACTATTCGGGAAGAGGAGGTGAGATTCGCCGGTGTCCTTCCACTAACAAAACTTTGGGTGGAAGCATATTCAAGGTATACCATACAATACAAGGTGACTGGTTTTTATATCTGTGTTACACCGATTCCTCCCCTATAGTCACCTCAGATGACGGGTAGGGGAATGAGGAAAATGTTCTTTGGCTCCAAACATTGCACCAAAGTTAGGTTGAAATCCACAATGGCCTCACATTTTCCCCAGCTGCCAGGGCTAGCAGCCAGGTCAATCCGGATCCGAGATGCCTAAAACCCTTTGTCTGACAGCCAAGGGTCATGAGCCGGCGTAGCCAAGCGTTTCTGGGCAATGAACACATACAAATAGCAGGTCTCATTTTCCAAGTCCTTGGTGTGACCGACATGACATTATGACCATGCAGGGCAGAGGGCAGGCGGTACTGATTATTAAGTCACTTGGTCACACAATCAGGAGGGAAGGGAGTGAAGTGTGCTTGGGGTTCAGGTGGGGCAGGATGTGGAATTCCAGAGTGTGAAGCAGACCGCACTCGCTTAAATCAAGCATCAAACTTGAGACCTCTTGGCTGCAAGTCTGATAATTTAGTCACTGTGTCATATAATCGGGAGGAATCAGGAAGGGTGGGAGTGAAAGGTGATGCGGTTTGCGCGGAAGATTGTAGAATACCGGAGCCAAGAGCAAACCGTACTCGCTCAAACTAAGCACCAACTTTTAGACTTCTTGGCTGCAAGTCTGATGCTGTAACTATTCGGTCGGGAGAGGTGAAATAAATTGGGAGTGGGCAGTAGCAGTTCATTACCTGGTGACATGATGACCAGCGCGGAGAGCAGGCCATACTCGCTGTCGTCGAGCAGCATCTTGTTGACCCGGTGGGCAAAGTTGAAGAGGAGGTCAAAGAGGTTCCCCAGGGGCATCTTGTGCGAGTCCTCCAGGGTGAAGGTGTCGCCCGTGGTCCACCAGTGCACCAGGTTCGTCCGGATGTCGACCACCGTCGAGAAGCGGATCGTGAGTACCTCGAAGATCCCGCTCTTGATCAGCGTGATCTGGTCCTCCTGGTCCATCTTCTTGAAGTTGGGGATGAGCTTGCTGAAGGCAACGATCCGCGTGATCTGGCTCGTGAACTTGCTTGAGAAGAAGTTCCACATCTTGAGGCTGGTGATGGGGCCGTCCCGTGGGTCCAGCTCCCGGGGCGCCTCCTCCGAGGTGGGGAACCCTGTGGGGGGCGTGCACTTGGAGCAGTCGTGATCGTACCTTGGCTGGAGCTGCAGAGAGAGGGGAACAGAAATAGGAATTAAGGCCCAGTCGCACATCAGCGATAACTATAAAGATGAAAATATTGCTCACACACAAACTCAATAGCCCCGGTCACACATCAGCGATAAGATGCAAATTGATCTGTGAGCGATTTTTCTATCCCGTAAAACTGTAAAGCAATCAGGAGAATGGTTGCTCTTCACGGTCCTTTCAATAGATCAGCCAGTCAGCCCTGTATAGCAAACGATATTGTGTGTTTTTATTGCTATAGGGTGACCGCCTTCATTTTATCGTTATCGCTACAGTGTAACTCTCCAGCATTGTCTGAAACTTGGTACACATGTCTGCACTGAAAAAATCTTTGGAGGGCCCGAAAGTGGGTGTGTTGCTGCAATGCTGAGAATTTTCAGAGAATTTTTCAGATCCGAACAAGGTCAAATGAGGACATCATGCAATTTGTTGTTGAACAAAACTTGGTGGATGTAAACTTGGTGGATGTAAACCAAAGCTGAGTTCATTAGAGGTCGAATTTGCATGTTTAATGCAATTTTTCAAACGTTGTTGGATTTGGAGGAGACTTGGTGAGTGTGACCTACATTTGGTCCAGACAAAAGTGGAGGTTATTTTAGGCCATCAAAGATGCTCCTTTGGCAATCTCTGGCTGGGCCCTTCTACTACCCGCCACAGCCTTTGGTCATGGATACCCTGTCGATATCAAATGAGATTGACATTGCTGCCCACTGATTATTTTGATGCAGGGATACGCCAGGGTTTACCCCTGCCTTTGGATGTCTAGTTCCATGGTGGCAGTGCCTCATTCCATATCCTGCTAAAGGTTTGAAGCTGACACAACTGCAGTATCCACTATCTGGGTCTGCATTCTCGCAGCAACTCCCATGTATTGTGTGTGTATTTTCTATCATCCAAGTGCTAGCACTGCATAAATACTGTGAATAATAATAATTACCTGGAAGTGGACCATATCCCAGAATCCTTGCAGGTCTGAGGCGTGCGTTCTCTTCGATCCTAGCCCCAGCTTGCACTGCTCTATCAAGCCACTAAACTGATCGAACCGTTGATTCATCAAAAGCTGGGCCTTCCCAATAGTGCTCCGGATGTCACCACACACTGCAAAATCAGAGAGGCTATATTTGACTCATGGCTTCCAGGTGATGCTGCAGCTCCGATTATCGACAAAGGGAAATTAGAGTATAAAAATGGTCTTCTTCCCATGTGTTTGTACAACTCAGTTGGGTAATTAATGAGTGCCTATCTGGAACCAGATCTGATTGGACTGGCAAAGTTAATTGGCATCAATGTTGGTATAAATTTGTATAAATAGAACTTCATTCGAGGATGGGAGGTAGCTGTTGAAATGTCTTGTTGACTGTTTTCACTATTGTTATACATGTATAAAGCCCAGAGGAAAAACTCCTGAAGATATTACCTGAGCAGAAACAAACTCAATGAAAGCTACTGATCCAAACTCACCATCATCCGGGATGCCACCAGCAGTCATAGAATTCTCCCATGATGAGCACAGACCAGACATCCTCTCCCGTTCTTTGTCCATGACACTCTGGAATGAATCTGCACCGGCCTTGTCCTCCTCGCTCACTACAACTAGGTCACTTTCTGCCTCCAAGCTGTCAGGTTCACCCTCTACTGCTGGACCTGCAGACTCCTGGCTCAACTCTTCCTTGTCCATGCCGGTGATTATCCCATCACACTCTGCGGTATCTGTGGCTGATGATTGTTGCACATCTTTTGTGATCTCCACCTCTGGAATAGGATCGACCTCCATAGATTGCTCTCTCTCTCTCTCCTCCCCAGCTGCATGAGTAACAACAGATTCTTTCAAGGGCATTCCAGGATCCTCCATATTTGTCTCCACTTCAGGAATGGAAGCACCGCCATCTATGGTATTCATGTTGAGTGAAGCAGCAGGGGGCTCTTCTGGAGGACTTTCTGATGACTCACCATTGGCAAGCACCTCTTGGAGCTCTTCCTCTGCCTCTTCCTCCTCACTCACCATAACTCCTGTTCCCATGCTGCCAGGTTTGGCACCCTCCACCCCCGGACATCCAGACTCCTGGCTCATCTGGTTGTCTTGGTCTGTGACAGAGACGAATCCATCGCACCCTGTGCTGTCTATCACTGATGATGATTGTTGCGCATCCTTCGGGGCCTCCACCTCTGGAATGGGATCAACTTCCATAAACTGCTCTCCCTCTCGCTCCATTGCAGCCACTGCCAGAACAACAGCAGATTTTTCGCGAGGCATGCTAGGAGCCTCCTCGTTTGCCTCAGTTTCCTCCTCAGGACTTGCAGCACCGCAATCTACCATATTCAATTCAGATGCAGTGAGGGGCTCTGCGGGATGACCTTCTGATGATTCATCTTGAAGTTGAAGCACTTCCTTCGTTTTGTCACCTTGTTCCACATGATCCTTTTGCTTCCTGCTGCTGCGAGACGACGGCCTTGCCCTAGTCGAGGATGCTGACTGAGCCGAGTCCTTCTGAGACGAAGAGTTACACCTACCGGAGGTCGACCTGGCGTTGGACGGCGCCCCGAGGGGTATCCTCCCAGACCTGGCACTAGCGCCTGCTGTTGGACCTGCCTTCTTGGCTCCCACCCTTGTTAGAGGCTGCTTTGGTTCCGGGGCGGGCCGGGCCTGACTCCTGGTCAAGGGTCTCTTCTTTGGGGAGGCAGCACCTCTGGCCTTGGTGGTGGTCTGCCTTGTAGCCCTCCCTCCAGTCGGATCTCTGCCAGTGGCCGTCCTCTTCGTAGGATTCAGGGATGACCCTTTCTCTCTGCTGACAGCACTTGTCGGCTTCAGGGATGAAACATTGCCCCTCTTGACTGGGGCACGGGCACCCTTAGATGGGGCGGCAGGGACATCCTTCTTGAACGTGAAAGACTTTGCAGTAGGGAAAGCTGGCTCCTTGATCTTTGGAGCTGCTCGTTTAGTTGCTCTCGTTTGGTTCTTGGCAACAGGGGCAGAAGGCACCCTGGTCGATTGCACGCCAGCAGTGAAAGTCCTGGTTGGCTTAGTGACCGTGTGTTGTGGTTTGGTCACAGGTGGCTTCAGCTGCCTAGCCCTTGTAGTTTTCGGTAGTGGGTTCTCTGTATTAGAAGTATGAATAATACTCATCAGTCATAATATCCAGTTGAAATTATGTATTCACGATAACTTGATAAGTACGGTACTGAGCAATTCACACAGGGATGTACTGACGATGGTGGCGGTGCCCAGCGCTCAGGCATTCTGCACGGCACTCATGACAATTAACCAAATTTACCCGTCACTATCTCCTTGTTTGCTATTAACTTATACTGTACTTTTCAGCTCCCTAAGCATCAATTTGCAGTTCATTGACTCACATGCCCACTTGCTATGACTTCTATGGCTCAAATTTTGTAATTTCATGCCAGTTCCATAGCAAGCCCATGCACTTCTGCCTAATGTACTGTACCAACAATGCAACAAGGCCTTTGTGAATGGAATAAAAGGCCAATGGAAGTGTGGAAAATGACTTTGATTCCTCCTGATTAGTCCCCCTCAGATTAGGGGGGATACTTACTAGATGATACTTACCTTCTGGACTAACTACAAATTGCATTTTCTGCTCAACTTCCACTAAACAACACACAAAAGCTTTTTAGATGGTACCTGGGCAGCTCCGTATGCCAGCGCCTGCTGTAAGTTAGTATATTGCACAAAACTTACTGGTTTGTGAAACGACGATACTCACCACAAATAGAACACTGCACCCCGCCCCGGAAGGAGGACTGGCAACTAACACCCCCTATCGGCAACCCTGGCAACCGCTCATCCTCCTAATTCGTCCAAGCGCTGAGCGGAGAGGGTCCGATGGCCGAGAGGGCAGGGCCCCCGACGATCTATGACGGCTCGGAAGTGGGGAAGGGGGGAGGGATCATCCTATAATTTGTGGTGAGTATCATCGTTCACAGTTTCACAAATCAGTAGGTTTTGTGCGAACTATAACACGATCTCACTCACCACAAAGAGAACACTGCACCATACTAGTACAACAGCCCTTTAGGTGAAGGGTTCGAATTGTCACGCTGGTAGAGGGTTGTATATGATGGAGAGATGCTCTGACAGAAGCAGCCTGAGCCGTCGAGCCCCCTGGACAGCGCGTTGGCGACCTGATTGTGCCTACCCGCCAGGTGCGACGCCTTGTGCAAGATCCGGAGGTCGTCGCGAAGGGTGAGAAGCTGCCAGATCCAGCTCGTGAGGGAAGGTGATCTCGTCACCCCCTCGCGGTTGATATATGTCACCGCCGCCGTGTTGTCAGAGCGAACGACCCGGCGGCTGCGAAGAATATGGGACCAGCGGGTGACTGCCCTGATGACTGCTTCCGCCTCCAGGACATTGATGTGGAGGGAGCGTTCCTGCGGAAACCACTGCCCTGCTGCTGTGAGCTGGCGCAGAGTGGCCCCCCAGCGAGGTGTCGGTGTGAAGGACAGCTGAGGGGCGCTCGTCACTGAACAGCCTCCCCGCCGAGGCGCTGGACAGCCTTGTCCACCATTCCAGGTGAGGTCTGAGTGGACCGGGAAGCGGAAGCCGGATACCCATGTCCGACATCGCCGGGTCATAGTAACTGAAGAGGTGGCCCTGCAGAGGGCGCATGTGCCGTCTGCACCTCCCTAGCAACTCGACGAGGCTGGACATTTGACCAAGCGCCTGAAGCCAGAGGCGCGCTGGAGCCTCGGGGGCGTGAAGGTTCTTGGTGACCGACGACCGTTGGTTTTGCAAGCGGTCCTCCGTCGGAGACACCGTCCCCGTGGTGAAGTCCAGTAGCGTCCCCAGGTACATGATACACTGGGACGGAGTGAGGTGGGACTTCTGGAGATTCACTAACCACCCGAGCTCCTCGAGGAGGGAAAGCGTAAAGCTGATACTGTGGAGGCACTGGAGGGGGCGACAACTAACCCATCGTCGAGGTAGGCAAAAATGACAACCCCCGCTGGCGTGAGAAGGCTAGAATCGGCCTTGTAACTAGGGTGAATACCCTTGGCGCCGTGGATAGGCCGAAAGGTAACCCCTGAAACATGTAATCTCGGCCCTCGAACGCCAGGAATCGCTGTTCGTGTTCCCGGGTGGGGAAATGGAATTAGGCGTCGCGCAAATCGATGGAGGCCGCCCACATTCCCCGCTCAAGAAGGAGGACACGGCGCTGGATGGTCTCCAAGCGAAATCATCGAGGCCTGATATAGCGCCAGGAAGAAGCTGGTCCGAAAAAGGGGGAAGGTCTCGGTTGGTGCTACTGACCGGATGGCACGCTTGGTCAGAAGCGCCTCGAACTCCGCCCTCAGGAGCGCTAGCTACACTGGGTTCGAGGGCCGTCTTTAGCAACTGGGCCGACTTCTGCCAGTAGGCACCCTTAGAGGTCATCGCGCCCACTGCCTTGAGGCTCTCCTGAGCATTCGGTGGAATCGCTGGAACCACAAACAGCTCCCGATAGTGCGAGTCCTCGACCAACAGCGTACTAGCCATTGCTCTGTTGCAGGCCCTCCACGTTCCGGCATTTGCGAACCTCTCAAAACGGGTATAAGCCTCACCGTCAACCAGCATCTGCGGCCGGGGGGCCTGGGCTGCTGTGTCAAGAGATAATCTTGACTGCCTTGCCGGCGGCTCCGTACCTATGGGAGGAGCTGGATCCCCAAAGCCAAGGACCCGGCGGACAACATCTCTGCACGGGCGAAAGACTCCGCCGGAACCTCCGTTCCCAGTGGCAAAACATCATCTTCCCCCCCGTCCTGATACGGGGGGTACCCCTCCTGGAGATACAGGGCTGGCTCAGCCTGCGGAGGGGGTATCTGCTCCTCAAAGTGTCAATTGCCTCATACTCTGGCTCGCCGGGATAGGGATCGGGATAGAAGCGGCCGGCTGTGTAGCTGGTGCAGGGGCCTGAGCCGGATGGTCCAGCGCCTGGAAAAACTGCCGGAGCTGATCGAGAGGTCCCCGGGCCACCTGCTCGTGCCCGTCAGCGGGATCGAGGCGTTAACGCCGGGCCGGGACTTCGCCCTGCTCCGGTGGGAGCCGTCTTTCCTGCGGCCCCTGAGGTGGCCTGCAGAACCCTGTGCTTGGTAACTGCCCGGAGGGCACCCCTCCCAATCTCGTAGCTGCCTGCCGTGGTCCGAGCCAAACTTGCTGTTTGCTCCACCTGCTCATATGGACTCTGGTCCCCTCCATCGGAGTCCGAGTCATCCGACCCATCCTGAGGATCGTGCTCCCGGCCGGCACTTTCCGACCCCCGGCACGAGGTCGGGGCAAAAGCTGTGGCTGGAGCCGGGACTGCCACGGCCATATGGCTCAGCCCGGGTCCTCCGTGACCCCGGAAACAACTAGGCCCCCACCTCCCTGTGGGTCTGCCACCGCAGTGGCTGGGTCCGGATCTATCAGACCAGGGCCCCTCTGGGCCACTCCGCTCGGGCCAAGCCCGGCGACGGTCCGGCCAGGATCCCCCGCGGAATCCTGCTGGCCGTGTGTGGAACCCGTCATTAATTGGCCCGCCTAGATTCCCCATAGTAGTGGAGGCCACCTGACAGGGAGTCTTCCCCTTACCGGAGGAAGACTTTTGTGCCCACTCGGCCGTAGCCGAAGCCTTCTTGGCACCCTTTCCTTTCGCCTTGCTGGCCGACTTGCCGGCGGCGCAATCCGGCTCCTGAGAGCCCGAACCAGAAGCGGTGTGTTCCATCGACTTCCGGAGCCATCTCAGTCGCTTGGCTTCAAGCCAGTCTGCTACTTCAATCCACTGCGGTTCCTCCCACGGCAAGCACACCTCACATTGGTCGTCTCTGGTGCATGAGCCGCATCTCGGACAGGTCGGATGGAGGTCCCACTCGGGATGCGGTCTATACTGTACCGCCGACAGTCGTAACAGACCAGCATCAAGCTGGGAAAAAATCATCAAGGATAACCAATTCATACCGTACGGCGGATTAGCCGGCTGGTTATGAACAAATAAAACAATTCCAATGGGAAAATACACTCCTGAATGGTAAATATGCAAACGTACGAGAGGAGATACCCAGAAGAAAATATGAAACCACAAAATAAGTGAACATAACGCCATATTTGGGAACTAACATAAATGCTCAACTCCTCGACAAAGCTCCCAAAACGAGAGGACTACAGACCACACAACAGTGTAATAGGCTACAAGACATGCTAGCCTAAGTTCTCTCGTCCAGCCTCGCGAAACACCCCTCTACACAAGGCAGTGTTAGGCGAGGCGGCTAGGCTCCCGACAAAGGAAACCTAACCACCGTTGTGAAGAAAACATTCAAAATACGCATTTCACAAAAAAGATACTCATTGTCCTCTGGTGAAGATGGTCCTTAACTTCTTTAGCAGACGTTGAGAGTTGTTTGTTGTAGAAATATGACAACGAAAGTGATAATATAAGAAAATCCAATGCAGAATAAAATGCGTCTAAACGTAGGTCGTTCGGCAGTGAGAGAGGGCGGGTGACTAGACTTGCCCAAGTCTCTCGTGTATGTCTCGCTCAACCTTTCTACAATCTCTTTCCTTCCGTCAGTCTCAACTCAGCAGTACGCCCTCTATTTAATATGCCCA
Source organism: Pentamera pediparva (assembly GCA_025400115.1). Lineage (NCBI taxonomy): Eukaryota > Metazoa > Echinodermata > Holothuroidea > Dendrochirotida > Phyllophoridae > Pentamera > Pentamera pediparva. The sequence continues at coordinate 15,853 of JAODTT010020001.1, forward strand.
CTAATCTGTCCGCACGGAGAGACTTGTGAACTCTGGTTCCGT
>JAODTT010020113.1:0-10561 GCA_025400115.1 Pentamera pediparva
GGGGCCCATTCCCAGAATAAGTGTCCGATTGGGTCTCCCAGCTTTCTTCGCAAGCCTTGTTATTCGTCTGTACATCATATTCGAAACTTCAAACTACATCAATCCTGTGAACGTGAATACAATTTTTTATCAGAACTTTGGGAACAGGCGAAACCCCAATGTCGCCAGGTCCTAACCAGAGGGTTCCACGCCAAAACGTTCTCAGAAGAACCTCGTTCTTAATAAGAAAAATTATCATCAGCAACTAGAGTTCGATCACTACTGTGAAATTGAAACATCACTAATGTCTGAATCTACGTCATGACAGTGCTAGAACGTATGTCGCCAAAATCACTGTCAGATACGTTGCTGCTGACAAATCCACAACCACTGTGAACCCTACACATATACGCATTCAGAAACTCAGCCTGTTACGTTCGGTGAAAATCAGAAAATCGCAACGCGGTCTCGGCCATGCTCAGGGTCGGATGCATCGGACATCGTCTTGATTTCTGCAATTAGTTTCTACTCCTTAAGATGTTGGTAACGTATCTGATCCGCAGTATCTCCCGTGCGTATTTCTCATTACCTTTGAGCTATTATTCGAATGTTCACCAACTGACACATAAGTGACAACTAAGTGACATTGAAAATCACCCATTACTTGAACATTGTTATATATCCAATCAACTTTCTAAGTAGGCTACATGAATTTTATTGATTACCGGTAAAACGAAACTTTATTTTTCAACTTCATAGCTCAACTGGACACTTTTTCTTGGAATGACCCATCAGTAGGTGTCGAAATGGAAGAAAAAAATCAAGTCAAGCCGTACCGAGCCACCGAGCCACCGAGCCATAGTAATTAGCAAAATATTGACCACTGAATAGACAAATTTGACCGACACGCAATTACTTTCCACTGGTCATAGCTTAGTTAAGAAATGACTACTTTCAGTTGGGTGCATACAGTGACTTTTAAAGGTGGATTGTCGTCCCAAACCCCCTGTGAATAATGGACAAGTCCATTTACGAAAAAGTGTAGATGTGATTCCGTCGTCAGAATCAGGGCGGGAGGAGAGAATAGGTTGAGCATTAGAGTGTTGTTCATTGGGTTACAAAAACCCAACCAGGGTACGGTTCGCGAGTTCTTGTTATCAATGGAAAGACACGCTCTGATTAGAATTGGAACGTGTGTACTTCCGCCCATTGGAACTGCCCAGCAACCCAGTCATTATTTGTAACTCAGTAAGCCAGATCCTATCGGCCCATGAGATCAGCACACAAATGTTGGGTCATAGAGCACTTATGACAGTTCTTAAAGCTATTCGGGCAGGTCGATATACTTAATTGTTTCTGGTGGAAAATGAAAATCGTCTAAAATGAAATCTAAGCATTTTTTCCATATTCTTGTTGTGTCTGATGTGTAGACGATTTTATCCGTATTTGCTACCTAGATGTGGGTGGGTGTTACATTATTGATACCCTCTGTCACTCTTCTATGGCTATGTTTCAGCCCACGACATTCAACTGCGTCGTTTAGCAAAAATAGACAATAACGCTGTGCTGAGAGCACTGATCGCAGCGCTCCGTTCTGACAGAAACCCTTTCAGTAAACACGATGTTGGTAATTGTAGGGATGCCTCTTTATGTCTGTCTGTTTTGGTTTATAACAGCTGCCGTGATTTGCTGTTTGCATTGAATGAAACCGATTGTATTCTTTGTTAGGATTAGGTATTACGTTCAACCAATACGGGAAATCCTCGTAAAAATCTGCGTATGTTCATTGTTCAAATGCACAAATGAATTTGGGGATTCTTTCCTCTGATCAAATCCATTCTCTGATTAGATGGTAGTTGCATCTTATGTGCGTGATTCCATATATCCCTCAGCTAATACCTTTTCGGATGTGCCACCATTCAAAAACTATCTTGGCGCAATTAATTCAGGCATTTTCATATTTTCTTCGACTTGCCACTCCAGTAAACTTTTTACTACTCATTCTCAATAAATTCACGTTACATTGAACGAAAACGTTCAGCGACAATTTAAACGCAGTTTGAAAGACTGCCACAGGGCGATTCTCGTAATTTTAGGACTAAATGACTGTTTGCATTTTTGCAAAAACCACGATAACGATTAAATTGTATGACCGCTCTTTTAATACGACTGACTAAACTTTATCGATTAAATACTGGATATAAGCAGCTGAAGGAAATGCTTTGAACATCCACGCATCTGTCAATGAACACTCGCAAAAGCAAATATCTGCCGCTACGGGGTATTTCGTCCTCAGTAATGTATTTTTCTTGTCATTTTAAAAAGTGGTAACGAAAGGGAATTAGGCGACATAAATTCGATCATACGTTTGAGCGAATATTATGATACCAGGAGAGTTACTTGGATCAATTTACTACTGAATAAAAAGTGCACGATATAATATAACGGGGCAATTACTGGAGTTTATTGGTTATCATGATGTACTGACGCCGCTATTTCAAAAGCCCAGAGAAAGTTGCCAGGGGCGAAACAGCTTGTCTGGGCCTTAGGTATCATATACTGTTGACATGGAAGAGAGTGTTTTTCGTCTGGCTTGACCATACAGCTATAACTTCGTCGGAGTGTTAGTCTTACTCGACAGTGATGTTGCTAGGATTTGGTGGATGGAGATTGGGGGAGCTACGGGGCGCTCGACATTTCGATGGTGGTGCTCCAAGTTGACGGTCTAAGAGGAGCACGACCTCGGTTCGCGCGTATCGTTCAGAGAAAATGTGAGATTTCAGTACTCCCCTTATAGCCGGAAATGGCATTTGCGAGATTAGATAGCAACCTTCAATATGTGCAATTTGGTGACAACAATGTTTTTTCGCCAGATTTTTCATCCACCCAAGAGGATTTTTTAACCCTTTCCAGAGTTCCAGACTTGATGTCTGCAAGGTGTTTCTCGCCTTCTCCCACACTGCCCAGGGCTGTGGGTTGGGGTTCCCAATGGTATCCAGATTTCAAGCCTGTCACGAGAGGCAAGCCTAAACAGCATTTGGGGGCCGTGGTTGGACTTGAAAGACACAGTTATAACACGCATTGATGCGTCGGTGAATGTTCACATAAAACCCATGCACGTTGTTGGGGTCTCGTGCAGCGGCGTAGCCAGAAATTATTTGTAATGACCCGATGGGGGCTGTATCCCGAAAATATGATACTGCCGACTGGTGGTAAGTGTGAATGATTTGCACCTTTCGTGCGATCGATATTATGAGGTCCTCGAGGGGCCAACCGAGGTCCCATGTAGAATTCAGGAGTGTCGTTATACAGGCAGCAATACTTTTTAACTGTGAGACAGCTAGGCTGTATGCAATTGAATTCAGGAGTGTCGGTTTATTGGCAGCAATACTTTTTAACTGTGGCAAAGCTAGGCTACATGCAATTGATGGTCTTGAACTGCTCAGGCATAATAAACATGATTGCTCGAAGCATGGACAAATGGATGATCATGTTTTATTCAGTTATCTGGTCAGACACCAAGGGGAGGGCAACACTACGCGCGAGGCGCGCATAAAACTTTCACACTGTTTCAAAGGCCTATAGTTAGATGGGCTACCATTCAGTTTTTCTCTTATGGCTGTATAAAATGCAATTACGTGTTTACAGTGTGCTGAGGGCATGGCAAAGTCATGTAAAAACCTATCGATGAAATGTTTGCACTCTTTTATAGCTCAGCATAGAGGCTGTTGAGGTAGCTATGCAGTTCTTTCGATGCTTGTAAAGAATACAGACATGTGTGTTTACAGCCGGGAACGCGAACAAAATTACATTTTATTCGACAATTGGACCACCTAAGAGACAACAGCGTGAGGAGCTCGCCAAAGGTTTTCTCAATTTGTCAGGCTAACTAATTAATTTTAGTATTCCACTGTTCCATCTCTTGTTGTGAAGAATCCAAATGCATGGGGTTGCGCGTTGCGTATGAACAATGCTACAAGTTGATTGTATGCAGCACGATACACGAAATGTGCAAAAATTCTTGTCTGATCTTTTCACAAATTTTACCTGATCATTGTGAATTTGTTTGTTTGTAAATTCAGCCTTTGAAATATTTTGTCGGGTAGGTCTTCCAGAGGAAAGAAGGCAGTTTTAGGCCTACAGTAGAACAAAGCAATTGGTAGACAATTGTTTCAGGGGGTCATGCAGTTTTCTGTCTACTCCAAACGTGCCTACAACCGAACAAACAGACAACAGTACTGCAGTCATCTGAACAAAGATTCAGTCACTCAGTACACAATTTTGGAAATAGGCTTACTTTTGTTTTGTCATAGGCCTACCTCTGTCAGACCAGGCGAGTGAATATTGTTGTGCCCTGATCGCCAGTGGGGGCCGCTTGGCCGCCATGCTCACCAACCCCAGCCCTCCCCCTTCCTCACCCACACCCTCAGCTACGCCACTGTATGTAATACGGATACCAGCTGTAATTATATTGGCGATTATTTGACATCCGGGAATGCTCACATCCATTCCAGTATTATTTTCGAGCAAACTATACAACAAACGCATTCGAAAATGATGACTTCAGAGGCTAGACAACCTGGATCATGCAACCCAGTTGTAAGTAAGAGTGTAATGTGAAACATACATTTCGGAAAGAAAAAGTTCGGTTGTCAATTATCTGCAATCGACGTTTACTGCAGAATATTTTTTCCAATAAAATTAAGAGGAATAGGGCGAGATGGAATCCCAATGACATTTCCTGTTTCAATGTTTTCATAGATCCCTCTTTTTCCTGACTCTTATTTCAATTTATTCCGAAGTAAATTGTACTTTCGGTTCCGGGAAAAAGTTTGAATGGGTATCATCGAAAATACCAACGTCAAATACATTTTATTGGATGCTATACTTTGGTTCAATGCCGAACCTGTCTACCTTCATGTCGGACATACTATCAGGTATCCTGATTCGTCTTTTTCTCATTTCATCCCGACCGCCCTGGGGAAATCAAATTATTAGGCCCGAAATTGGAGGAATCTCCACCTGTGCGAATATAGCCAATGACAACTAGTGAAGTGTTTACGAAGTAGTTGGACCACAGCTAATAGGCTCGCTTGTGAGAAAATGTATAAGAAAACTCTGAAAAACATACAGCATCAAGTGCGCCCTCAGAGGAACAGCTGGAATTTCTATATATAGCTCGCCGACCGAATGGTTGATTCCCGGGAAAGCGAGTGACAATACAACCCACATGACAACGATTAGTGGGAAACATCTTGCAGTAGCAGGATATTGTACATGACTGACCTTGCAAGTTCCAAATCCCTCTCAATGCTTCTCTCCCAGCGCTCTCATAGTTTACGACGGTTGGATCCTGCGGCCTGAGTGTATTTTTGTAGGTCAAGCTTACATTATGACAATGGTAAAATGACCACTTCGCTGGAAAACGGTCCCGATGGCCTTCAACTGTCATAGCTGCAATGAAAGATACTTAGTTAAAAGCGACAATGATGCCTACATAACATCGATTGACCACTCTGCTTTTACGTGTTTCTTAAAAGCATATTTGCTCTCAAAACACCGAATTCTCGAAGGCATGCTACCCGATTCGCACGAAGAGAGAGGCACTGAGATCCAAATTGGTACATTCGAAGACACTTTTACAGGTCTATTCGGTGCATCTAATAACAGTTAAACACGCTTCACTTCCTAGCAAGGGATGGCAACTAGTAACTGATAAAGATCATTGCTGTAGACGAACAACGCATCACTTTTGCACATGCAAATGTTTCAACGTTATCTTAGTAGTCACGCAAGATTTCAGTGACCAGTGAGTTCTCCAATGTATTTCTAATGTAGCTCATGATTGAGTGTAACTCTCTCAAGGGCGAAATTCCTGGGCCATCGGTATTTGCTTAATTAGACTTGTGCCTGAGATACACATCTGCTCATCGATATACTAGAGGGGACCATAACCCGTTAGCAATAGCCCTATCTACTCAACTAGCAATCGTGAGAATAGACCATATCATCGGCTCATACTTGCAAGTTCAATTAGTAAGTGAGTAAGAGTTCTCGTCAGAGATGACGCAATGATGAATGATTTTAATTCCTGAATGTTTGGGTGCAGCTTCATTTAAAAACCTATTTGAAGTCTGTCGTAGTACAAAGTCACATTTTCATTATCGCTACATATCGCTTTGAAACTTACATTGATGAAAAGTGTATATTTCATAACTTTCAATCCAAAATTTTGAGTTTTGTGAATTTTCATTTGAATCAGATATACCAGTCTTGTGTAACACTTATTAAAAACGTAGAGTTTGCATTGAGTTTGTTTTCGACTTCTACTCTCGACATTACAAAACATTATACCTAATGATAGATCTGTACCATGTTCATTGTCTCAATTTTCTTTATATACTAATCAGAAGAATTCCTAATCTTCAAATTCAATTCCATCACCGACCTATCAAATCCCTATTTCCGGGGGTGATCGCACGCATGATTGGCACTGCTATTGGGTATTGACATGATCTGTGTTTTACAACGATTCGGTCAATTAGCAGGTCACACAGTCGACGAAAGAGGTTTGAACGAGTGAGGTTACTAAGTTTACCCAGCTATGAACATGGCGCAGGCTATAGCTACCCACTCTGTCCATTATATATCAGTCAAACGTATTCAATATAAATCTCCTAGTTCGCTTTTAATGGAACGTAGAAAACCTCGATCTGGACAGATGTCCCCTCTGCAGAAGTAAAATCGATCCACTGATCAAACAATTACTGAGGAACGAATTGGGTTACTAACTTCGCTACCGTTGATCTGGTCTTCTCCCAGCGAAAACCAAAGGAGTATATATACTACACCCCTCGGGATCCGATAATGGAATTATTCAATGTGGCCTACTGATCATTGAAACGAAAGGACACTCCCCATAGTGGCAAGTTATATCACCGTCATTTTTTTGCAATCTATTCTTATAGATGAACTGAAGTTCCATTGAAACTAAACAATTTCAATTCAACAAAAATCATGGTTTCAGGCAGAAAAAGTACACCCACATCGGGCAATTGGAATATTTAGGAGACACGAAGGCCCGAGGGATTTCCGCCTTCTATAAAAGACTGATATCGTTAATAAGTTTAATGGAATGATATCGAAATATGTGATCCGTAACGTCTTCCTTTCTTATCAGTTTTGAGATCTTCCGGGATTTTGAATCCCTAAATGGTTTGAGAAATGGTAAAACAAATGTCGGGTTCCTACAAATATGGTAACTTTTTGTATTTTACCTGATTGTGCTTGCAATCCCTCTGTTTCGTATACTTCGTTACGGAACCCGAAATTAGGCCTTAAAATCTCTGTTCTGCCAAACAATCCACTCCGGTAAAACATGTTAAACAGGAAAATCAACAATTTTTCTTTCCCAATCGATACCGATAGCCTGAACGCAAATTGATGTTCATTCTTGCACCACTGTCACCAGCAGGCACTGACATTCAGGTAACACAATAACTGGTGATACTAACCACTGTGCGAGGATTAATTCGTGATAAGAAATTATTGCTTTTACCCTTGATTACTGTTTGGGCTGTGGGTATCGGGTACTTTGTCAGGCTTTGAGAAATTTAAAACCCCAGGATATTGGCAAAACCACACGAAAGCTAATTCATGTCAGCCGATAATATCGTAAAACCGTATCCTGTCGGCATTTTTTGTTATTGTCCTGCACAAAGTAAATATCGCTTCTCTATATAGGCTTATGCTGATCGGAATAATTTCATACAAAATAGTGCTACAACGTAAGGAAACATCAATGGATTTAATTAATTAAAGCCCATGTGCATACGGTCAGTATGGAAGACATTGATGTCCATCAATGAAACCAACCGAGAACAACGATCGCTCTGAGCTGCGACCACACAATCACGGAAGCGCAGCTATGTGCCCCTTCGGGTCTCTTACTCTCCTACCCCCTGTGATGCCTGGCAACCGCGACCGTCTGCAAGCACACTAGGTTGTAGTCGAACATCGGCGCTCCAACGCATTGCACTCGCAGGTGCAGGTAACAACGAGCACCATGAGTGCAATGAGAGCGCAGCAACCACGCGCTTCAGTGTGTAGCAAGTAGAAACATAGCAAAACAGAGCAATATACAGTCTCTCCAAGAAAACGTACTGATCGCCGAGTCTGAAGAGTTGGCTCAGAGCGGTTGAATGGCCGCGAGGAAACATTGGACGAGACTTTCTATGGAAACGCAGTGGGCGCGATGGGGGAAGACTGAATCCTCTTTTGTCTGGTTGTTGCTTATGATGCATTATTTTTCGGACAATTCTCGGCGATCATTGTGTATTGAAACAGTTGAAGGGCGGGAGGGGATCGCAGGTGTAACAGACTGAGGGGTTTCATTTGGTGAAGTCAAGGTTTCTGACCTGGAGTTTGCAAATATGATGCATTACTTGTCGGGCTTGTGGATTTTCTGGTAAACGCCCTCGAGACACTCAGTTCTGAAGGCAAGTCTGCTGGGACGCTATGTGTCATGGACGAACACTAAGATTCAGTCATTTGGTGATATTTCGGAAAGTGCCGATGATCTGATGTTGGGTGAGAACGTGGAGGTCATAAAGTCTTCCCCCTACGGCAGTTTCCTTAGTGGCTATGTGTCATGCGAGCCCGAGGTTAGTAGACGCCTCGAGCTGGCATATGATGTCATGAGGTCACTGGATAGTGGCGTGTGGCGATCACGATATCTGAGCAGCTTTTCTGCTCCATTGTGCTTCCAGTCTTTGCTATATTCATTAGGAATTTACACCTAAATATAAATTGTCATGTGACATGCTGCGTGCGAATATTGGAATTTCGAAGCTCCGGCCTATTAAGACAATATCCACGAAGCGAAAAGTGTAATAGGCGTATCACTTTTACGAAATGGGGTGAAAAATGTTACCAGTACCTACGATTTCGTTAACGAGTATATCGTTAGTAGTGCGCGTGTTAAGTCGATATTTTACCGAGTTATTTCCTTCCCGTCCAGCTGAATGCGAGACTATTATTAAATCCGAGCCTATAACCTGCCAATGATGCTTTGGTACCGCGCCTACTGGTTGACAGACGGGAAGGAATGAGCGCGATTTAGTATAATATACAGATCGGGTCGATTACTAAACGCGCTGTCATGTTCTAAAGATCCAGTTGAATGCAACATTTACTTCAGTCACTCGGGTAGCGAGGAAACTTTATGCCTAGAAGACTACTTCGAGGATATTGAATCCGAGGTATGAGTTCCACCCGGAGCCAGGATGGGTCATACAGAGACACCGCAAAACGACCTTGCTGAATGATCCACTTAGAGGTGAGATGAGCAGCCAGTTTAATCATTAGAGCCTAATTAGCAAAACACGATCAACTGTGCCCCAGAACCTGGGCAGAGTTGATTAAAACCAAGAATGCCCGGATTAGAAGGAACTTTCAACTAAAATAATACAAATACAACCTAAATTAAAATTCCGAACACGCTAGAATTGAACAAGAACGCAAGTGGCAGTACTAGAAATGTGTACGTCACAATATAGGTGTGTTGCCTGGAAGCAGACATATATTCATCAGGGATGGAGTAACATTTCAAGAATTCTGTACTGTCTTCAGGAGGACACATTTGTTTGGTAGGATATAGGCTTACCGCAATGCCACTATGATCAGATAGTAAATCATTTCAGGCGCGCATCTGCTTGGTAGACTATATGCTTATCATAGTGCAACCTCGATCAAAACAAAGGGCCAAGGTGAATTGGGGTAAATGCGTTGGAAATTAGTCCCCACAGATATGCTTGGGGACAAGTATGGTACACACAGACTCCCAGGCATCCCCTTCAAATGATTTGCAGCGAAATTACCAAGCAATCTGATGGCAACTTTATCTATATTACAGTGTTTCAAGCTTTCTCGACTTTTCACAGAGGATGATAACTTAGGATACCGGTAGCATGTGATAGGAGTAACACAGTCCGGTTGTGTAGTTGACTTTGTGGTTTATCTCAACAATACATATTTTGTCATCTTAAAAAGAATAGCTCTCAAGGTCACATGGTCAAAAGGTCAAATGAGGTCAAAGTAGGTCACCAGATGTAGTTCGCCCGGACGAACGAAACTTTCCATCATGGCACCACCCTAAAATGTTTCATTGCCTAGATGTCAATGTCAAATTTATTCACATTTCAAGGTTTTAGGCTGTCCTGACCTTTCACAAAGGTCCATAACTTGAGATAGCTTGTGATAGTAGTGTCATAGTACATCAGTGTAATTGGATTTATGGTTTGTCCCAACAAGACAAATCGGGTCGTCACAAAAAAATTGCCATCAAGGTCACGAGGTCAAAAGGTCAAATGAGGTCAAATGGGGTCGAAGTAGGTCACTAGATGTGGTTTGCCCAGACTAACGAATCTTTACATTGCGGCACTCCCCCCTAACATGTTTCATCGTCAATATGTCAATGTCAAACGTCAAATTTATATATATACATGATTTCAATGTTTTAGGCTGTCCTGACCTTTCACAAAGGTTCATAACTTGAGATAGCTTGTGATAGGAGTGTCGTATT
>JAODTT010020224.1:0-10556 GCA_025400115.1 Pentamera pediparva
GGCGCATTAGTTGGCAGTAAACTGGTTCATGCATAGCGGATTATGAAAACTCCCTTCATTATCTCAATTTCCATTGATCCAACTGGTACCCATGTATTGTGACCAAACAATGCTGTATTGGAGTATGTGCAGGGTTTCAAATAAACTCACAGAGTGGGGAATTACATAGCTGAGAGAATGGTTCTTCAAATCTTCAGATTCACGAGAACCAGGCTAACCAAGAAAGCCTCAAATGTTTCCGCTTCAGCTTCAGTGTCTATATACATCCCTCGGAAACACTGCGTATTTGGGCATCCGTCGCTTGCTTTCGAGATAACTTCCAAACAAACCGCGCCGTTGGGAGGAATATGGGGTAATAACTTAATTACGGAGGTCACCCGATTACATTTCATCTCAGCTATCGATTTTAGGACACTGTCTTGTCTTGGAAAGTTTAGAGATTTGAGGGAAAAAAATACAAAACCCATTTCTTGGGACAGGACAAGAAAACTTGTGGTCGAAGGGAACTCACAAGATCATTGTATTGATTCTGTTGGGGTGAAGACGAACTGTAGCTGTTACACGAATAATGCTTCTCTAATGGAATTCCTGTGTGGACAAATGTGACGAAGCACGGACACATGTACACGTGAAACGTTTTTGTATTTCTTCGACCTGGTATCGGACCATACCCTGCAGTAACATATAATATTGAATGATGGAAGACTTTCGTTCTGATAATTTGGTGTTAAGAAAATCCACAATGATCGAAATTACTGTTTTTTAAGGTTAAGCTTCTATAGCCTACTGCATACGACGTCGGTATTCAAATGCCTCCGATGGTATTTCCGTACGTTTACCATGAGCAGTGTGGGCGCCTATTCTTACACGTCTTATTAAATGTCCGTGACATAGGTATTGACCCTCAATAAAGTCAGCTCGTGATTGACAACGCATGTCGCTGCATATACAAACATCAATCCGAGCAATGTTGTAATTTCACCATACTTTGTAGGTTCTACTCCCATTCCGAAAAATGTAATACTGGTCACTCGCGTGGCAGCATTGACACATAAAAGTATTGCGAAATCAATTAATCAAGAAAACGAAGTCGTCAAACATGATAAACATTGATTGTAGACTAGAACATCGATTTTTGAGGACGTGGTATCTATTTTAATCAACGTAAAGACCCTTACGAATCGTTGATTACCTCATATTGAATGAATGACAGTTGCCATGACATTGTAACATCCAGTCTAGCTCTAGATATGCTAAGCTCATTTTGTGAAAATTGGTAGGCCAAGAGGACAGACGTGTCGGTCAGTCTGTGTTATTTGCGGTAATTTCGAGTGAACATCAGTACTTGTCTAGATCAACCATTAATACTTTGCAAGCTTCACAGGTTCCATAATCTTAACTCGTTTAGGGATGATAAATAGTAAATCGCATGTAGGTTACCTTGGACTGTCGGATACCTAGATGTAATATAGGCGTGGTGATGGTTTGTTGGATGGTTGTGTGAAAAGACATATGCTTGACGATAATTTTGTAATATAGGCGTGGTGATGGTTTGTTGGATGGTTGTGTGAAAAGACATATGCTTGACGATAATTTTGGCGACTAACTGGAACCGAACGCCATCGCTTCAGTCCTTGGTAGGGTATCTTGGAACCTAGAAAATGTAGTAAATTTGTAAAACTGTCCAAACGTTAGAATTAGCATACATCTGGAAGTTAGGGTATTGCATACAGCGGCATGGTGCATTAATAATAGAAGATAATAATATTTAAATTCATGTTGCGCGTTTTTTTAAAGATTCCCCGCGAACACAAAGCGTAGCGACGAGAAAGTACATGAAGAAATGTACCCTTTGGTATTTCTCAAAAGGAGCAACAGAGATAATTATTTGTCCTGCGGAGGAGGGCATGCGGGTTGGGATGAGCTCCGCTATATACAACGTAACACGGTAACAGAACAGTGAAACGGCGACATCCGTACAGCTTGTTTGCAGAAGAACCACATGATTCATCGCATTAACACATTAACACACCTATAATTTTTAATAATGCACACAGCGAAAATTGTTTTGTTCCAGGTGTTTGAGTCTTCGTTTCGCAGACGTGTGAACCGATCCTCTAAAAACCATCCAGTGGCTGACATCACCCGTCAAACCCCGAGTAGACTTCGGTCTGATCAATATATTTAGCGCTATAAGCTAATAATATGCCTAATCTTTCACACACATAGTTCCACTTCCGCTCCCATTCCATGAGTAATTATTTCATTATTTGCGATATTGCAATATTGATCCGTAACTGCAACTGCAACATTGACAAATGACATTACCGCTGATATTAGCTGACGTTAAAAGGTGGTTTGAACAGGAAGAAAAAATATGATGCTTGACTACTTCCTTGTTAGAATCTATATACGTGATGTCACAAAATGACGTAACCAACAGCTAATCATTTACAATACCTTCAGCTGCGTTTTCAAACTATTTAACTTCAATGTTTTGAAGTGAACAATTGATTGTAATTATTTTGTAACATTTCCCTCCCTTTTTGCGCGCAAATAAATGTGTTTCCCTCCAAAATGTTTTCCGGTGACAAGGGCTAATGTAATAATACTAATTTGCCCGACAGACATGTGATCCAATAGCCTAATATACGAGATATGTCCCCTCCACCCGAATTCATACCACAAGGATTCAATTTATTCAGCGCGCCACATAATCTAATGAACATTGATTTTTATGTCAAGTTTGCATACTGCCATATCTCGCGCATGATTGGTATAACGTATAACGAACATGGAGATTGGCGAAGGAGACCCAGTAATCACGTGGGCAGACATATGCCTCTGTTTGCAACTTAGGCCTGTAATCTTCTGCTGTTTCCTTGCAGCGTCGCTTAGGATTTTGCTCAGTCTATGTTTCATTACGTGTTGCCCTAAAGAATAGGCCGGAGAAAGGTTGAGTCATGGGGAAATCGATGTCGCGTGTAATTGGTTTCCGTCTTTACCGGCGCCAAAGGCTTTGGGCAGAACTTATTCCTTGACTCCTTGCTTGGACTTGCCGCTTCCATTGTGGAGGTCGATCAACCCAAGACAGTGGTCCTCGAACTACGGGAAGTAACGTTTGACGGACACTAGACCAGCGGTCCGCGACGAAAATGACTCCTCTGGACGCGCTTAGCAGAAAAAACTGTTCAATTTAGGAAGCGTGTATTCTCGCATTACGATACCAAGCACCACGCAGTTAATTTGATAGAGGGAGGTAATTGGGCTATGTATGTATCATACAGGAGTCATTTAAGACGGATTAGTTCAAAAATGTGTATTATCACGTCGTTGGTTGATGGCATTCAGTACGATGTTATGTTGGCGATCCCGTCAATCCGCGTTCATCATACCATATCCGTTCTAAAAAATGTCTTACTCCGGATCACGTATTAAGACTTTCAGTTACGTCATAATTCAGTTGTTCATATTCAAATCTACATTTATTTATATCATTATAACCAATGTGTGCAAGCTAGAAAGTTGGTATGGCTCGGCAACCCTACTCCCTCAGATTGTGTGTTGCTTTTGTTTCAGTTGGGAAACCGTTATTGAAGCGACAAATAGCTGTCATAATGAAAATGCAGATGAACGTGACGTTGTACGTCTCAGAACAGTAGAGAACTTTGTAGACACCCCGTGGATCATCAATCGTCATACCATACACGCCACTGATTGGGTTTTGCACATTTCCCTGATTTCAGATTTCGCTAATTGTCGAATCTATTTGTCTCTTCAACGCACCACCTCTGTCCCGCCTCAAGTCATATCGTTGGTAGATCACCATGTCAATAACAGACTTCACGAAAGGTCATGTTTAGCAGTCAGGAAAACGTTTTGCCCTGAAAGGGGTGCTGATATTGATCCGGATGAGAATCATTCCGAATACCGCGACTAAGCCAGCTAAAAATAGTAATCAATAAGAGTCGCTCTGTTCCACAAGTCGTTCTAGTGCATTTTCGAACAACGATTCATTTGGGCAAACTCTCAAAGACCACCAGTGGGCAATTCGTGTTTTCTGCGTGACCTTCATCTGTCCTTCGGGGCCTAACTTTATCCAGCAACAAACAGAAAGCTTGAACAAACACATGAGGCATAGAGGTGGCCTGTGATTAGCGCTACCCATGTACAGAAACGCATGGGAAGATACTCAACATTCTTTGACATTAATTTGTTTACCGGAAGTTTTTTCAACCCCTCGATGACCCTGGGTTCCCTCTGATGAAGTCAGATTGGGACATATCAGCCACCCCGTTTGACAAGCCTATTAATTATTCGAGTAGCTCTCTTGTGAGTATTCTACAACTTGTATGCATTGCAAAGTGTAGGGATTACACACCCGGACGGCATATCCGCTTGAACAGTTTATGAAGGATAACCTATAATCACGCGCATAATCGTTTGCACTGGAAACGAACGACTAGGCCCAGAGACGTTTTTATGATACCCAGTAGCCTCCCTATACGACCTGGTTGCTCAGTTGGCACAGGTGCTCAAATTAGATGATTTTGCTCTCACCTTGTTCCCTCATATTTACGTATAACCATATAGGTTGTAGTTAATTTGTTATCCAACTGTAACTTCTTGTGTTGAGATAGTGTCCCTTCAGAGACATCTCGATCATTTAAGAGATGCATCTCAGATAGTCTGTTTTAACAATACAATGTGAAATCTGTATTGATTGAAAATGCTTGGACAGGCAGTTCAACAAATATTTCAACGCAAAAACGCATCATTTGAGACAGCGTTTGAATGAGTTTCGTCGCATTAAGAACTTGGAATAATATTCGTACAGTTAGCGGAAACCTTCGTTTCCGAACACATGAAAAACTAAAATAGCCTATTCAAATCATTCTAAGGAAACGGCTGCACCCATAAGAATTTCATTTCGATTATCATATTTATATTAACATCCCCAACGTATTTTTTAGTGATACAGAATGTGGAGCATTAGTTAAATGTATTGTTGGACATAACATCAGACGAGGAAGATTGACTTTATTCAATTCAGGGTAGAGTGACAGATCGATAACCTAATCTTTGCTGGTACATATTAGGACGAATATTTCATTCGTTTGTTAGCATGTCATACGAACCAATATGTAACCAAATAGCCTTCGCGGTTGGTTGTTTGGGCGGATTTAACACTACACTTGGTCAATGAAATCCATTACTAACACAACACTAGATGTACCCTGGATATACAACATGCAAACACATCATAATCTGAGAGAAATGTAAACAAAACCTTCAATAGTGTGAGATAAATGTTTATATCACTCAGGTTCCATGTATTCGAAGACTACGTACAATTTGGTATAAACGTTAACTATCATAAACCTGAAGGCGATTGAATACATCTCCTCAGGTTGATAAGATACTATTCAAGCCATGACAGTAAATACAAGCTGTTGGGACGTCACAAACATCACTGACGGGCTAAGACAGTGACATATGTTGTTGCCGCTTGGCCTGCTTCCAGATTCGATTGCCAGTCTAGTTACGCGAAATTCAACACAATTACTGAAACACTGACCTGCGTGACCTTGACAACAAAACAAACCATCACGCGTACAGATGACGAGCAAAGGTTCGTCAATCCAATGATATCGTCGCGTTGCACGGAAGCCAAGGAAGTTAGAGTTCTTAACGTCATCCTTATGTTAAGCTGATGTGCTATTTAGCATATCCACGGTCAGAAAATTACACGTTACCCTCGGCTGGTGAAATACTTGGTGTTGAGCATTGAACTAGTAGACTGATAGATATGACATTGCTATGCACGGTAGGTTGCTAGATAATGTTTTAAAGACACACCAACGAACCATGGCCAACACATATTAGTTATCCCAAAATGGGAACGTTTTATTTTTTTTGGTCAAAGAATGAAGAAAAATCAAATACGGAAAGGGGAGGAAATGCAATATATCAGAGTCAGAAGGTCAAACAGATCTCACGGGAACCTCAAGCGCGACTTTTGCACGTCCGGGATGTACCTTCCGGATAGTTGGAGATGCAGGTGTAGCTTGAAACATCAATCGTTTGTAATCACTCAAGTCATTCTCTCGTTAATGATATCTGTGAATAAATGCCGAGAAAATTTTATCATTCGATTATCGTGGTCTGTCGAAGTACCGGTACTTCTTGAGCAGATTTATGTACATCGTTTGTGACCCGTCCTACCCCTTTCCTTCCAATACAGCAAGCTTAGTTACTGCATGGGCCTCTAAATCCCTAGAGTCAGGAGGTAACAAAATGTACAATAGTTATCCAATCTACTAAGTGTGCTGACGTCATCAGCACATTCGGATCTGAGGGGTTGGCATCTGAATAACCTACCGTTACCTGAATTTAGGTGAGGACTTTGTTATTTTCCTACCCGAAGCCCATTGAGTTGGATACCGGCATTCGTTCAATTACGCCTGTACTTTCGGACAGTAACTGAAGGGCATATACCGACTGATTGCGTAGGATTATTTCCGTGACCATCGGCATTTCTTAAATCACGTCACTGGCTGGCATTACTTGGTTGGTGGAGTGAACATCTGCACTGGCCTCAATATTAACAACTCATTTCTTCGAAACATCATCATATACGTCATTGCAGGTACTCAGATACTAGATGAGTGGCCATGTTGTGTTGTCCATTTGCACGTACTTTCGTCTGTTCGTTTACATATGATGCCCATTTTGGCGAAAACTTCAAACTCTTGTGATGGTGATGCTGATCCATTTCATATCAAATTACCGTCCAGAAATCTAGCAATTATCTAGCTGTGCTATACTAGACTGTAGAAATATTAGCATCATTCAGATGTTCAGGATGTAAATTACAGCTGCTTCCACATTCGTACGACGTGCTCTGATGTTGGCGGAACTAAAACCTTATGTCGTCCCTAAGGCAACATGTGTCAGAAGATCAAACTAGTAATATTCCGTCGAAAGACAGTACAGGGCTTAATAATTTATATTCAGTGGAAACTTTTCAATAACCAAAAATGAAGCCTGGGGTGATCGTGATTAGTTGATAAATAGAACTGAAGTAGTTGGGTGTATAAATCTAACTTCCACGGATTGATATGCCTATATGTAGCTCTAATAAAAATACCACATGGAAGTCGCGTGAGGCCCGTTGGCAATCGGATATCCGATTTTTTAGGGTTTCCTTGATAACATCTGGTATCATGTTTGCATCATAAAATGTAGAATTATTTTACTCGGCAAAACGTGCCAAATACATCCAATACCTTAAATAGCCATACACAAGAAAGTGAGAATAGAACAATTCATTTGCCCGAACAAGAAATGGCTTACTTCTACATGATTGTAAAAGTGTACGCATTATATGGCTATGTCCCTTCCTTTCACAGGATTGCAGTGTCATACTCTGACGGAATGTGGAAATGATCAAATTCGACCTTCTGTCCCTCTTAAACTTGACCTCTTGGTTTTGCTAGAGTGACGATATCTTTAGTGGTCATTCCGCACTTGTCACAAGTATAGCTCATTGTTGATTAGCTCGGTATGACTATATCTTAGAGTGTTATTGCAATTCCTTCACGCCAACGCACATGTTGAACACGTTCTAGAAGGAACGCGAGGCGTTAATGAACGCTCCACCACGTGAAGCAGAAACGGACACTTCCTTCCCAGAAGGACGCCTCGTCAAAAGTCGATGAAATCCCAGCGCGCTTCCGGGAATGGTCGGAGTAATTACTGATTTATATTAATTATTTGACAAATTTCGAAAGACGTGCCTCGATTGTTGACAGAAACCAAAGAGTGTTTGCAGGAATAATATTTTTTCTTCGACCGCATGAAATCAATTTTCCTACTGATGGCTGCTTATCACTAGGAACGTGACGTCATTGAACGAAATATGACGTACGCCAAAAAGTCACTGGTGTAAATTAAGCACGAAACCTGGCGTAGACACTTGTTGCTAGCCTATTGAATGCCAGGGAACAAACCAGTTCCAGCCAGTTGTTGTCAGATTAGCCGTGATCCTCCTCCAAGTACGCGCACTAACGATACGTCCCACAACTGGTTGCAGTGATAACCACTAGTTGGTGCAGTTGAAGCAAAATGTCAGATATTGAACACACGGTCTGATCCGGGCTTGCTTGTCACTAGGGACGGCAAGAAGAAAGGATTCTAACGGCGGGTAATGTTTCGACCTAAATTGACTATATGGCAAACGTGCTTCGTTATGTCTGTTAACTTTGTCCACAAACGTATCCACCACTATGGCAATGTCCTTACCATTTGGCGAAGGCCTACATGATCTGCCAAAAAAAATGGTTGGAAAATCACGTGGTAAACTTCACAGTATAAATATTAACTTTAAACGGTGTGTTCATCTTGTTGTGGAAAGACGAATATTTAGTAATATACTTTTTATAGGCTGCAAACGGCAGTGAACAATTTGTTTGTTTTTTATCTTGAGAGAAGGCAGATTAGCAGCGTCCAAAAATAAACATTCACGGCAGTAAAATGATCAGGTATTTTTGGGTAGCGATGTTCAGTGCAGTCTAACTCGTCCTGGGACTTGTCGAACATAGTTAAATATTAAACATGACAAGATTCAGCAGTGTTGTAGAAGAACCGCAAACGATAAGTCAATATCAGACAGCTTGACTCGCGATTCATATTTATTACAATATAACACTAACATTGATGGATATTGTACAACCGGCAATACACGTACTGTATGTGGCAGTGTGTTTTAGACATGAAACTGTATTTTAGTTGACAATAGATACATTGCATACAACGGTCGGACACGATTGTACCACATGATAATTGATAACATGATATAAACACATGAACTCGCCATTACTTACCAATCCCTGTCGTCTAGAAGGGGACGTTCACAGGGCTAGATGAACAAACCAACAATCGAATTCTATATTGCAGCGAAGCCCTCGGGGTAACTAACCGGAAATATTCCTTATCCAGACTATCTATATATAAGCCTTGTACCCATCGTGCACATCGTCAGACATGTCGATAAGGCGCAATCAATTAATAGCTCATGTATGTCATTTATTATATATATATGATTCAGTAACTGATATATTCCATTCAATATACCAGATGTTATCTCTCTAATACTCTCTGTCATTACGTGCAATCACACAATGCATGAGTAAACCGGAGGCCGGTGTATTCAATGCCGTATTACACAGCATGCAACTCTTTAATACAGTTGATCTCTCCAGAAGAGAAAAGAAGGTTGAACGGCGCACTGATTAGAGGAGACGACAAAGGTTTCCAATGAGGGCCTCCGACACACTGTTGAACAGGTTGTGCGAATATTGAAATGATGGATAAGTATTCAACATCCCCAACAAATTGGGTACAACAATTTACCAATCGAAATAGAAAAGTCGTGCTTAGCTTATGGTCTATGGATGGAATCAATTGTTATTGTCCAAGTTGGTAAATTTTCGCTCAACAGGTCAGTTTGTTAAGAATGATGCGCTGTAAGTGCAGACACTCTATGTGATAAAACCTTGTTCCATCCCATTCAAAAAGAGATATTTTCCTATGCACGAAGGAAACTGCCACCATGATCCTCTGCATTATGATTGTTATTCAGAGGAAGCCTACAGGTTTGTTTGATAGTTTTACAACACTACGCCAAAGTACGATCTACCGTTCGTACACTTACCGTAAACGCTAAGATGAATTTGATAGAAAGAGCGACAAAAATGCGAAATGACCTCTCTACTGTCAAATTGTGTTAGACGCTGTGTGTGATGTCTTATAGTATCTCTTGAATGAGCTTTTTTGAATGAGCTCGATAATTTCTTGTATAGCAGCTCCATTTAAAGTCGAGCCAGGTTATTCCCTATACGATCGTTAACGGTTCGTGATACGCATGCCCCGGCTTCCGTCGCCATCAGCAGCCGCGACTGTTGAAATGACACTACAATAAAATGTCCTGCTGTTTACACTATAGTTGTGACGTACTTAGTAGTAGTTGTGTGTCTGTAGTTCTCATATAAATAATATAACGAATATAGAACATTTGTCATTATGATAAGAGACATTTCTTTGAGATGAAGATGTCTTTCGCAATAAATTGATTCTACTTCCGCACGAGGTTTGATTTGTCCTTAGTATTGACGGCGAGCGTCCTTTTGCCTGTCAGTTATCATCATTGGTGAATTTCAGCTATTTTATCATCAGTTGCTTTACATTGGCGATAACAATGATTAATCGGAACCACTATGGCTTTTCATTAGCTTCTCACTGAAACAAAATGGAACACTTTTCATTTGGCTATCAGTCTAAAATCAATATATGATGCTCAGCCATTTGCTAATCATTAGGGTCGCGATTTCGAACAGAGATCCTGAACTGTTCATGTTCAGTAAAACTCCCATTGCTCAATCAGTTCTCAAATAAGAGAGTTTATTACTATTATAGCGAAACCATTTCCACATTTCTCGATCAATTTCTCCCACAGAACATTTTCTCAAATTCATTCGTGATGCCTGTGACTATGA
>JAODTT010020335.1:0-10554 GCA_025400115.1 Pentamera pediparva
ATTCAAAAGTTCAACTCTTTCATACCGACATGGTCACAACTTTGGGACTTCAACTCTTTCACACACCGACATGAGCAACACATTCGACATTCTGAACTAATTTCCACGCTGCAACATCAACATTTATACTTTGAAGGCTAACTTTTCCTGGGTACAAGGGAATACATTGGCTCACATGCAGGCTATAGGCCTACATGCAGTATTCAACTGCCAAGGAAAGAAGGAACTCATCATGATTGGTCAGTATGTTTTCTTCTTTGTATAAACTTGCACACAATAAGGACTAAACCCTATAGTTCTTTGAAGGGCAGGGAAATTGTATGCATGCCTGCTCCAGATTCCGAACTGGGAAGGTTGTGGCATTGCCTGGAGTACTGTAGTCCAGGCATACACTACATCAAGTCGAGTGTGTAGTAGTCTGACATCGAATGTAAAATGCTGGAGATATGTGACACTGGAGAGCAGCCCTCGGCTGTTATTTGTCATTTACTGATAGCCTACAGAAGCCTATATCAGTCTGCCTATCTCATTAACAAAAAGCTCGAGCAAATATAGAAATGGTCTCAGGGATAAAAGAAGTAATGCAATGTGAATGAAGGTCAATATCCCGAACCTCTTGACCTGCCAAACATAGAATTTTGATGTGGTGAGTACTAGGCTACAACCAGGTTGAATATCCAAATTCATACCGTGGGCCTATATGTTTTTTTTAGTTGAGGCTCAATTGCTCAATGTTCAGAAGGTTGTACTTACCTCCCTCAGACTATAACGTAGGGAGTACACAGGCCTTCTGTGAGGATCAATGAGTAGCTAGGCCTGGAAGTCCAATACCAGTGCATGAAAATTGAATAACCCGATCTCCGTTTTCCTCTCAGATAAGTTCACAGCTTAACAAGAAGAATATGCCAATCAATACGTACTGCTACCATGCACCATCGGTTGCAATTGTTCCCCCTACGTAGTCTATTGGCAGATGAGTGGAAGCATAGGCTATTATAAGAGGCTTCCAACTGGGAGACAATTTCATTTATTTCATTTCATTTATTTGTTTCTCCACATATTGCATTAGCAGTTCATGTACAATGATGTAGAAGGAAGTAAGCTAGAAACCCTTGAGGGCTTATCAATTAAGAAGCTTACTCCCTGTATAGTATATATAATGATCAATATGATCTACTTCGTTTCACATGAACAAAATGTGGGACTGGATACCAGAATGCTGCCATCCAACATTTTCTGGACACTGTATATAATGTATCTTCCTGTAACCACCAGCCTAGCATACCATCGATCAATCTAGCAAAACCTACAGAGTCTACAGAGTCACTTGAAAACTGATCAACAATTTTGATAGGCAAAATTATACTTCGGCAAATGTATCCTGATGTTTGGCCCTGATGCTTTGTCTTGGCTTACCTCATAGCCTGACATGAGGTAACAACACCAGCTCATTGATTGTTGTGCTCTTATGTTGTTCTCTTATGTCAGGTTCTGGATGTAGTGCCCCGACACTGACACATCTGGAAATCATGCCCTAATGTTGTGCCCAATATATCTTAGAGTTAGAGCACAACATTGCATACAATGTTGTGCTGGTGTTGTGCCCCAGTATCCGAATTGAATGTAATGCTCTGCTGTTTGTGCTCATTTAAATATTTAGCCTCTAGACTAAGCCCCGACAAACAATATCAGGCTCTGATATCGGGTCCACTCCTGAATGTTGTGTCTAATGTTAGCTCCTGAATTTCGTGCCGGGCTACAAGTCGGCTCCTGAATGTTGTGCCTGAATGTCGGTTTCAAATGTTGTACCCAAATGTCGGCTCCTGATTGTTGTGTGCAAATGTCAGGTCCTAAAGTCTGGCCTGAGATGTTGTGCTCATTAAAATATTCAGCATCTGCGTTGAGCCCCGACATTGAAGCTATATTCGGCCTCTAATGTTGTGCTTTAATGTTGGGGCTGAATCGGCCCAGTACAATTTCGTGAGGGAATGACCTTAAATTACTTTGAACAAAGGCCAGAAACAACATGGGATTCATCCTCACCATATGTGCAACCCACCTACCTACTTCGAACCCCATACATGATTGCGTTCTTCGGATATTGTGCTGACAATCTTTTGAGGATTGCCCTCACATGCCGTCAGATGCCCTCACATGACCTTGGACAAACGCCAAAACAATAGGGCTCATCCTCACCATATGTGCCTCCCACATAACCAATTTGAACTTGTTAGAGCTAACAAAATGGTTAGATGCTGGCGTGATGTGTCCATCGGGATATTTTGCCGACTACTAGATTCAGATCCAGATGGTGTTCAATACGGTGACATACACTTATTCAAGAACTTCAAGGATGCACTACCAGTTGTATGACCAAGGGTTCGAACTTACACTTGGCAGCAGGGGTTCTGATTCCGAAGTTCTCACCTTCTCACCAATCATTGACTGCGAAATCAGAATCAGTTCACACTATCAAGGGATTTCAGGTAATTTGTTATCAAATGATATGATCACTGACAGAGGCAATCCTTCACAAGCTAATCTTTGTTTATCATAGGATCAAGGGCCTTGTTGGGTGGAAAGTGAGGTTTGGGGGTTTGGGCAGTGTGCTTTTGTGGGGCACCGGATAAGAAAAAAATACAGAGCACAGTCACAGTGTTGATATACGACAAGCATACCTACAGTTGAGGATTAGTTCTACCAATATGATTATGAAGTCACCTTTCACCAATATACTTGCATTCAAGGAATACACAACTTTCTATAACACCATCCTAAATGTTCATGTCAAGTTGCACAACATCAAACTAGTACAGTCCAGTGATTTTGCTATTTCAGGCTGTCTCGACCAAAAATAATAGGGTTCATCCTCACCATGTGTGCATCCCACACACCTTATTTGAACTTTATTCATGCTTGCATTGTTTAGATATTGTGCTGACAAGCTTTCTGGGATTTTGCCCTCTCATGACCTTGAATGACCTCGACTTCACACCAACAACGATAGGGTTCATCATCGCCATATGTGCAACCCACCTACCTAATTTGAACTTCATACCTGCTTGCGTCCGTTAGATATCGTGCTGACAAGGAGTGTCACACACACAAACACACACACATACATACATACATAAATACACACATACATACACACATACACATACGCACATCTGCGTGACTGCATAGATTCATTTTGCCTCCGGCGAGGAATAAAAAAAATGTCCCCATCCAGAGAGCGAAGGAGATATGCCAGTGGAAGAGACTAATTGAGCGAGTTAATTAGATTTTATTGAAGATACTAACGGGAAAGTTCGAAATACATCTGATGCGCAATCACACTCAAGTTCCTCAAAGGCCAATGGATCTGTGGAACATGACTTTGAAGATGATGATTCCAATTTCCATCTGATTAGTACCGTATCTTAAGAAAATCCTCCCCAAATAACTTTCATTCGATGAGACATTGAAACTGAGGCAGACCCATTATAACGCAATGTCTTGATGGCATCTCGGGGGGAAGGAAAGGCCTGCTCAATGCAATATTTACTCTTTTCAAACATCTGTCACACGAGAATGGTGATCCTGATTTGAAGAAGCATTCAATAGCGTTGGCAAAAGAACTTGCACTTTTCGATTAGGGGGAATGACAAATGAACAATTACTGTAAGCTCAACAGCGACCTCTATTTGGCCCCCCTTGTGACGTCATTAGACACAAACAAGGAAGTACATATGGGCCTACTACTAACAGGAACGAGATGAGTTTGAAACGCCACATCTGAGATTCTATGGGTTATGAAATACGCATCTTGTTATCTATGTAAGATTCAAAACGATGTGCTGCAGATTGAACCAAGTAACCCACGCATTGCACGGTTCCTTGCGTTCCCATGAGTTCATGAGCTATTTTGTCTGAGACCGCCCGTGATGAATACTAATGCATTGAGAAAATACATAACCCACTCATATACTACAAGCGCTCCTCGTTGCACCAATGCAAGTTTCACCACAAAAAGGTTCACAGTTGCAGGGATACAGCCATCTGACGAAAATACGCTTAGCCACACTCGCTCATGAACATCAATCAGTTTGGCCCCCCAAAACAATGATGACCATCCGTTCACAATGGAGCATCTACATTATGACAATACCTCTTTATGTCTCTCACTCATCGCGTTCGAGAGATTTGTTCAGCTGAATCACTCGCAGTCCCACCCCTCATGAATATGAATGAGGACCAACAATACAGGGCAATACATTGGTAACAGTTGGCACTGATGTCACCAAAACAAGTTCGTCGAAAAGCAGACCAACGGTTGTTCAGATATTGGCATTTCATGGTTCTGCTTCACGCCCACTCATGAATATTAGATCAGCACCAAAGACAATAGGGACTATCTTCTCACTTTATGGAGCATCCATCACACGGGTATGCATGCAATACCTCATTCCCTCTCTCACTCGCCGTGTTTAGGAACAAATTCTCCCAAAACAATTGTTTGCGCTGCCTCTTATGTATATTAATGAGGGCAAAAATGCTATACTATAGCAATAAATTTCACTTTCGATGTCAACAAAATAATGAGTTTGACGAAAATCTGATCTGCGGTTGTCGAGATATTGAATTTTATGATGTTGCTTCGGAGTCATGTACACTGATCAATATGAATAAGACCGGCACCAAGAACAATTGGAACAATTCAATGACGATGGAACATCCACCACTCAATTATGGGAGCAACACCTCATCCCGTCTCTCACTCACTTTTTTTAGCTGAACTAAACTTGTTTGAACGCTGACAATAAAAGACCATAGCAACCAATTTTACTCCTCAGAATCTGACCTACGATTGTTGAGATATTGACTTATTAAGAGTTTGCTCCTGAGCCACACCCACTCATGAATATTGATCATATGGGCAGTCAAAGAACAGGGACCATCTACAACCACCCAAGTACGAAATCAATACCTCATTTCGTCACTCACTGTTTTTACGATCCGGTTATTTACTGTTCACATAAACATGGTCAGTCGAAAACAGTACCATTGGACGTTTCAGTTCCACACAGATGTAATTATTGGGCATATCTATTTCTTATGCTATGCCAGCACACTCGCGTCAACTGTTAGTATAGAATCCCCATCAAACTTCACCTTACAGGTAAGTCTCGTTTAATTTGCTGATTTCGCAGGATGAAAACGCCTCAAATACTTCCAACAGGGAAAATTATCGAAAAATTAGTGTATCATGAACAGACCCGCTTTTGTCCGATGTATTAGAAACGAATCCACATTTTTTGGGAGAATCACAGACATTCTGAATTATCCGAGTAAAATTGAACTCAACAAGATTAGACTGAACGGCAACACTCGCCAAAAAGTTCTCGGACTTTGGGCCCCAAAATATCTACTTTTTCCTCAATTTTCTCGAATATCCGGCAATCAAGATTTGTGCGCGACGCTGCAATTTACACTATACTGAAATTTCACGACGATCGAACGTTCGGGCTAGGAGGAGATACGTTTTTAGTGTCTGACCTTGAAGAAAAAAGTGTTCGCGTCGTATGATCCCCATATTAGTTGCTAATATGTGGATAACAAGGACGTCATGATCACTTCCTTGTGGAACTGAACAGTCCAATGGTACTGGATCCGAGTGATTAGTGTTTATGTAAACAGTGAACCACCAGGGTCGTATTTATTCCTGGTAATTCCTGATCACCGGGGTCATACGACCCATAAGATCAGTGATCTCGGGAATAGCCAATAACGTCGAATTTTACCGACCATCAGGCAACGGAGAGGGATTACACGAGATGCATTCACGACCGGACTTCAGGATTTAAAGTTGAATGGTCAGCGACATGGTGGAACCCATAATTGGGCGGGAAGCAAATATCGGGAGGGCATGTAATTCCTCTCCGCTGCCTGATGGTCGATAAAATTCCCATCAACTTCACCTTACATGTAAGTCTCGTTTAATTTGTTGATTTTACCTCCCATCTGGCAACACCTCGGTATTACATCAGATTTCAAAGCTGGAGCTGACCATTCAAATACATTGACAAACCTCCCTCATGAAGGTGTATTGTATTTCCCATTGACATTTGGAAATGTCACTCGAATAGTTTATTGTGAACAATAAAGGATATGTCTCAGACATTTTTAAGGCACGAGTTCTTGGCTAGCCAAGTTGTAATGAAATTAGCACTGGATTCAAACAGTATACATTTTCAAACCATTCAACTAAATGGCATAATGTGGTAGATTAGTATTCTGATCATTCTAATTGCATCTATGAACTGATGCACTAATGAAGAAACAATCAAGCCAGTGGCTAGATTCATTTGTCTCAGATAGGTATGCTGTATTATATTTACAGTGATGCAGCAATCTGCACGGAATAACACAAAATATTGCAAAATGCAGAAAATCACATACTTTTATTTGAGGAACCACAGAAGAAACTATAGAAATATGGAATATTGTAGCTATCATGTATAACAGGAAACCAAGATGTTAGCGGGATGTCCCCAGACAAATGCAGCAAGGAATAATAAATTGTTCCGTTTTGCACAAGAGAACAAAGTGAGTCACATGCCAAACTGATTCATAGCTTCATGCAGCCAACCGATGACTGAAGAGACTTTCAGTCTATCAGATGGTTCCTTCGGCAAAACAACGATCTTTATTCAACCTTGTTATGCAGTAGTTGTCCCATACGAGAATGCAAATCGAAGTAAAGGCATCGCATGCAGAGTTGCACACCGAAATGAACAGTAGGGTCGGTGGTTTCCTGGTTGAAACTAGCTTGTCGGGACGAACGAGCAACTCAATGATACTCAGCATGATATAGTTACCAAATATAGTAACCCAAATTACAATGCAGTGAATTCACTGTAGTCCAACTTCCCATTCATTTTCATTATCATGATTCTGTGGTATTGGAACATCTTCCCGTTATCCGAAAACAGTTTTCTGGAGATCTATCTTACACTTCAATCTCGAGTGCATATATTCTCAACCCTGTAACAGGGAGTGATTTATCACAGGGACAAAACTTGCCCAATGATAATAGGCAACGCAGAGACCGAATATTGGCAAATTTGAATTGTTGACATACATGTACCTCCAAACATAACTGTTTTCCTGAGACCCACATCTCAACAAGTTATTCAGTCTAATTCAGATCCAAAATTGACTTTGTTCGAGCCCAGGAAAAATCTAGGCTTGGTTCTCAAGTCTCATTCATGCAGCCTTCGCCAAGGATACATAATTGGCGCAATTTATGAGCGATAGCACAGCCCAGGCAGGAGTAGTAGCCTAAGAGTGTTATTTCCGTTTGCACAGTTTGAAAGAACGTCTTTCCACTCATATATATTCAAATAATAAATGAAGGCTGCTAGCTATTGTTGATCAGCGTAGCCAAATAACTGTGTTCCTACCTGAAGCAATTTTACTATCATCATATGTGTACTGTTTGTACTCTGTTATATGAACATACATGGTATTGCATTGAACACATTTTACAAATTCAGCAACGGGAAGGACATCTCGTGTGTTACCTTAACTAAGTGTGGTTTTAGCAGCCATCGGCTGATAATAAAGTTGGCCGTTTCCCGTTGGCGGTTGGCCCATGTTATTGTCCCGTAAAGCAAGAGCACACTTTGAATGTTTATTGGCACTTATGAACATAACTCCGAACCTGGACCACTCCAGTTGATTTTTGTTCTTCATTTCCGTGATATTTTCGTTCCAATTTAACGTAGGCCCTAATTGTCTGAAAATTGTCAATTTGTCTTACCCAGTGATTGAAGTGGGGTATATTGTGCTTCCATTCCTTAGAAGGCAATGGGAGTTCAATTTTGGGTTTCAAAACAAGTCTTTCACCGAACACCGAAGGGATTCGATTTGCACCATGAAAACGCCCTCAAGTTGTTTCAGGTTGTTGAAAATGGCATCACCATGACTTTGAGCAAACGAAAACATCAGGGCTGAAACCTAACATAACGATATATTACACCCAATCGGAACCGCGTGGTGACCTTGGTACACAAGAGCATGACTGAAAGCCTCATGGCTTGTTAATCTGTACGACACACCCTCCATACGTATACAGGTTGCCTTTTTGCATATTCCGTGGCTCTTCATCACACAACATGAACAACTGTTAACATTTGCTTCTTCGTTTCCATTTTGGCATGCGTACATGTATACCCGTATAGGATTTGCTGACTGCCGAAAATCCTGGATCGAAACCACCAAAATGCTTTTTGGGCCCTTCCTCATTGCAACATGATATTGAGGAATGTTATTGTTATCTGAATGTTTTGAGCCGGAGGCTTGAATATATCATTGTGGCGTTACAAAGTTTCAGCGAGTAGCCGCTATCTGTTTTTCTCTTTGCAACGATCGCGACATTACATTAGTGATTATATTAGTGACACCAAATGCAGCATTGTCTTGGTTGATTTTGTAACACCACAGTACAACAGTAACTACAGTACCGTTTCCACAAATCACAATTACGGACTGGCGAAACTTGGTGACACTGGATTGTGTTACCCTTTCATTTCTCTCTAGATTGTACAATCTGATTTCACCAAAATGTCCGGGAGTTTCGGTAAGTAGTGTGTAAATCTGTACGGGCTGTAGTGTATAGCAAGCTACGTGTACAGACCTGCAGATGGTCTCAAATGAATGCATGTAACCACATTTTCCATGTTCTACTCTACAGTAGTTCTGACAATGATATGCCAACAACTTGAGTAAAGATGATTATTTCGGCAGTGCCATCAC
The DNA here is from genome assembly GCA_025400115.1 of Pentamera pediparva. NCBI lineage: Eukaryota > Metazoa > Echinodermata > Holothuroidea > Dendrochirotida > Phyllophoridae > Pentamera > Pentamera pediparva. Next base: position 8,800 of record JAODTT010020335.1, read on the forward strand.
TGGTGATGTTGTAGAAATTGAACTAACCACCATGAACTGTCTGTGAGGACGTTTAAACTGCCAGAGGCAGAGGGTCATGTTACTCGAGTTTCAGGCAAACACACTAATTTCAACAGCTTCAATTCACATCCATGAACTGCCGGAGGCATTGTCCAATCTCATAATTCAAGTGTTATTCAGGACTTTCTAATAGCCACAGGCCTTATCAACTCTATCATTTTCAACAGTACTGGGAAATTCAGAAACTGAATGACCAGCGACTTTGTCGAGTCTATGAACCTCAACAACTCCCCAAGCTATAATTTTCACCACTTGAGTGTAAATTGTATTGACAAACTTGAGTAGCAGTTTTACATTCGAAACATAAAAACTGAGCCTTTCCCCCATTCATTTTCTCGGGAAGTTTCAGGCTAAATCTGTACATGAAGCAGCCGGATGCTCTGTCCACTTTGTCATTTACAATGACTGGCCCTAATCAGGCTCTACAACAATTTATACTCAGGACTTTAGAACAGCCGGAGGCCTTGTTTCGTTTTTCATTCAGAACCTGGGCCTTTTCCCGAAAATTCAGGCTAATTCAGGAGAATGGTTCGACCGCCGGACGGCCGGAGGCCTCGTCCACTTTGTTATTTACGATAACTGGCTCTTATTAATCATTGACAACATAACAAATGTCCGGACTTCAAGACAGCCGGGGCTCTGTCCAGTTTACAGTTTTGCAAGAAGATAAATTCTGAACAGAAACGGCCAAAGGCCTGTTCCAAATAAAATTCCACAAGTGTTACTGTAGTTTCCCGAAATAATTCAGGACTTTTATTAGCCGGAGGCTTCGTCCTGTTTTACATTTCCGAGAATTCAAATTCAGCACATAGGCTAAACGACAGGGAGTTCTCCATCCTTCCAACAAGTGTAATTCGGGACTTGAACAGTCCACTGAAAAACACAAACTCAAAATCAACAAGTGTACGTAACCCGTAATAATTCAGGACCTAAAACAGCCGGAGGCTCTTTCCTGTTCATCATTCCCACAATTTCGAAAACAGCACATCTAAATTCAGGACTTTAAATAGCCGGAGGCTCTTTCCTGTTCATCATTCACACGAAGTTAAATTCAGCACATCTTTGATTGACTGAACGACAGGAAGTTCTCCATTAATTTCAAATTGTGTGGGGTAATCCAGGACTTGATGATCAGAGGCCCTGTCCATTCCAATTCAGGACTCGAACAGTCTACTGAGAAAACCCAAAAAACGAAACACAAACTTAGAATTAGGCCGTAGGCCCTAATTCTGTTCTAAATCTGTTCTAATCCGCCATGGTTTGTCAATGAAGCTGAACAAGTGTTCTACTTATGCTGCATTCGAGCACATGGACATGACAATAATGTCAAGGTCATCTTCGTTTCGGGTAATCATAATCTACAGACCTCCGGGCAGTCAGAGGAACAAGTTGACCTTCAATGTGTTCATCAGCGACTCCTCTGCCCTCTGTGAATCGCTTTGCGCGGTGCCTGGGAAATTGCTAATTGCTGGAGATTTCAACATCCATGTGAGTGACCTAACGAACCGCGACACACTTGTATTTCTCGAACTTCCACAATCAACTGGGCTACATCAACATATTATTAGCCCCACACATGACAAGGGTCACACACTAGACTTAGTGATTTCCAGGAAGAATGACGGTGTTGTTTCGTCTCCTTCAGTCTGCCATGGTCTCCCATCTGACCATTCAGTGACCAAGTGTCTTGTTGAT
>JAODTT010020446.1:0-10554 GCA_025400115.1 Pentamera pediparva
TCGCGTCCGCATCGGCGGAAGTCGGCGGATAGATATCGGGCAGTGGGCACCGGGCTTTAGTCTACATTATATAAAATGTTGTAAATTGTCTAATGTACTGGTATTATTCTTGTTGCTGATGCATCAAAGTTTTTTTCTCCAGTTGAACTCTCCCTTCACTTCAATGTATCGTTTCCTTTCTCTGAAGTGTGGCACAATGTGTTTAAAATTCAGCAGGTGGCATTGGATTTCGCCATCTGAGGAGCTAAATTAGGTCACAGAAGTGTGGGGTGTATAGAAGGAAAGCAGCCTAGCGAGGCGGATGAGGGGACAGCAAAACAACAGCCCTTTCCATATTCATGGCTGCTTAAAAAGGTCTTGAGATTGAAGGGGAGGGAAAAAAGATAATCTGTTTGGCCTGATTCCGGTTCGTTAGATGATGAATAAATTAACATTTTGTGAAGTGATGAAATATTCATTGAATCGTAAATGCAAATGGTTAAGAGAGTAAGAGACGAATAAGCTACATGGCTGTCCAATTAGGGAAGGTTTTCCTCTCTGACCTGATTTGGTCTGTATGTGCTGATGGGCAGTTGTGGTGTTGTGGTGAGCAGTGTTGGAATATTCATTAGAAGTAATTACCGAGTCTTGTGTTTTATTCTCACATTGGTAACCGTGTTTCGGATGTGCAATTTTTTTCCCTCTCTCTAGAAATGTTGCTGAAGACCTGTGAATTCCATTGGCGGTATTAGTTCATACGCTCTGCACACAAACATTCCGGGTTACACCAGGCGGCAGTGTTCCCTAGGTGGCTGTTTGTGCAGTTGCCATGGGTGTGGTATTGGTCTTGACATTTCCTGGTTCCTCTGTAAAGCAATGGACTTGTGGGTTGCTGGGGTTTTTATTTGAGCTATTCACGATAAGTCACGTTATTCAGTCATAGTCGTGTTTCTATGTAGGTAGGTAGTGAGGGCGGCCCCTTGATTATCCCTATGAGGGGGCCAGCGTTCCTGGTGGGGGAGCAAGAGATGGGGGTGGCAAGTTCTCTGACGGAATGCCAGCAGTCATAAGCTCTGAAGTGCAGCTCACAAGATCTTCCAACGAAACTCACATTTTCCACGTCAGGCGGCTGTCAGCAATCACTTCACGTTGGACAGGCTTCCACTTCTACAGGTTCCGAGAAAGTGGACGTATCCTGGAGGTAACTGATCGTCTGTCGGATGGGGACGTGAACTGGCGGTCCCGTGAGCATGTTGTGATTGGGTATACCCCTGTCTCTATATCATGGTTACACCCCAGCCCTGTATCGTGATCGTGAGAGAATGCAAGTTATCGCTGGTGCTCATCCACGATCAAAAATGGCCAGGGTCCTCGATGAATCAGGAGTTGACTTTTCCATGGGGTATCCGCTGTGCAGAGAACAGAAACATTCAAGGCCTGGCTAGGGTGCAGTCCTCATAGGCCTATACTGCACTCATTGTCAGCTATAAAAAAAATAAAGGGATTCCCAGGTATGCAAAATAAGGCCATGCCTCTTTGGCGGTATCTCGATGTGGATGTAGTGGTAGAATACACAAAAACAACAACATGCAAATAATGAGATTGGTTGCTGACTCTGTGTGTTCTAAAAAATTATCTTGGGTATATGGGCGGCGATCCCGGGGAGGACGGGGGCATGTCCCCCCTCAATATTTGGAAATCTGACCATTGACTTGTGAATTCGCACACAGTGACTTTTTGGAAATGTACCTGCCCCCAACATTTTGACCGCTCATAACCCTTCAAAACCTCTGCAAATGTCAGTGGTGAAGGAACTACCTGTGTACACTGGACCATGTCTCAATAACCACATCACTGTACAGTTCAGCCAATACTCACAGTATATACTGCAGTTTTTTACCTCTCGAGACACAAAACTACACCAGTTTCCCCTTTATCACTAATCTTAATCCCTATCCTGAATGACCCTAATCCTGTTTCTATTCATACTGTGAGGACTAGGTGGTACAGTTTGTAAGTTATCTGAATATTCATTATGTGATTGGGTCAGCCTCTCCTTCCCGTGACAATACTGATTAGATGGGAGGGGTGTGGGACCCCCTCTCCCTGGCAAATCTCCAACTGTGCCACTGATGCAACTTGTGATACGTATCAGTTGTAGAATTGTTGCCTCCCTTTAAAGCTCACATTTATAGCAGACACATGATTGTGCACTATGATAATTCAGTGTCTGTTGATTTACTACCCTCTGCCCAGGTTTTCCAGATGGCTCGCATTAAATGGGCCATTTCTTCCATATCTTCATGTGTCACAACATTGCACAGTGAACTGAAACACAGGAAGATCCATTACAATAAATGGGAGTCCCAAGGAGTACCATGTGATGTGCATACATGTACTGTACTTGTTCAAGTCGAAATCTTGATACCACCAAGTCAGGGTCAATACTCAGGTTTTTACTAGGATTCCCTGTATTGGCTGAATGTAATCACCAATCCTAACAAGGAATACGATGGGTTTTTATCCAATGCAAATAGCCAATCACGGCAGCCATTGTGAATTGATATCAAAATATATATAACTGACTAAATCACTCAGTACTAGAAGCACATGTCTGGACTTGGCGCTGAAAAGTAGTCTACAAGAAGTTCACTCCTTCGCCAAAGTTTATTTTTCGGCATCAGATTCTACTCTTCGATGTCATAGTCTACTATTTGTCGCCAAAGTTCACTTCGGGGCCAACCTTCAAGTGCCAAAGTTCAACTTTCAGGGCCAAAGTCTTTGGACTAGTGAACTTTCAGAGTTGTGAACCTTTGGGCTAGTGAGCCTTCTGGGGAGTAAGCATGTGGACTAGTGGACCTTTGGACCTGAGTGGATCTTCAGACTGGTCTGCAGTGGATCCCCCTGGAATGCAGCTGACCAGTCTTTGACCCGACCCATCCTAAAAATATAAGTATTGCTTGTTGCTAGGTTCGGAAAAGTGACAGTCAGTCAAAGTCACATTTTAACATAAGGCCAAATAAAATGATAGTTATGTTTCCGGTTTCCCGGCCGACCCTAAAAACATGCGCCGATGAGAACATGTTTATAGCCTCCAGCAAGAAAAAAAGAAAACTTTTTTTTTGTGGCTTCGTCGCCAGTGCGGGATCGGCAAGCAGGATGCCAATCCCGCAATCGCGCTGCTTAGCCTGAACACCAATTTGCATGAATTATTTTAAATTTTAAACATTGATGGATTTGCAGGAGAACTGATACATAGGCCTAATAAAAGTAATAGTAAACTAGGCTAAGTAAGCTATTGTGAATATGCCAAAGGCTATTCCGAGGTTAGCAGAGGTCAATAACTTGCTACTCTCTATAAATAACGCAAAATTTGACATTGGTAGGCTACATGACATTGGCTATAGGCCTATGGGCTATGCCCAATAAATTGGAATATTACAGGAATGAATACAAAAACGAAGCCTGTTGTTGGCCGAGGCCTACAAGTCTCATAAAATATTTTTGCAAAATAACATTTCTCACCCACCTTCCGTCCCATTTTTTCACAGAGATGTAACCGGAAACCAACATATTATTTTATTTAGCCTTAGGCGTAATGCGTACCGAGCTATGTGTTGTCCAGGCAAAGCCTGCCTCACACTGTACGGAGTTGAAGGCCGCAATGCATCACAATACTTGCAGACACTGTGGTCAGACACCATCTTTGGATGCGCACTCTTTAGTCGTGTCATAGAACTTTGCTATGATAGACATTGTTTTGTCGCCTCCTTGCAATGATAATTTCCCAGATATCTTGGTCAGGGAACTGTAGACAGTCTGTTTATAGTTCAGTGATCCACCCCACTAGATAGAGCTACCATCTGCCCACTCTCGCGCATTACCATATATGTCATTACGATACTCCCTGGGCCTTGTTAAATCCTCAAAAGGCCAAGAGTCATGTCGAATTGACTCCAGCAGTTTTGGTACTTTTCATAATTATTAGGGAAATCCCAGATTCTCTGACTGAAATTCAACTTGTACATGTGTGAAAATGAGACTCAATTCGCTGTTGCAATCTGTCCTGTGACGTCGAGGGGGAGCCGTGGGAACCTGATTAATACAAAGTCAATGCAGAACACATACTTTTGAAATCCTTAATAGCGAACAAACTGAGAATATGATCTACATAAAAACCTACGGGATCGTGTAGACAATTTATGAATAATCTTATACCTGAGTCATCTTCTCCCTGTTAGCCTTTGGGTTCATTGGTGCCTCTGTCAGCATCACTGAATGTTCCTCGGGTGCCACTCTCAGCTCGTTGTTGAAGAGGTGATGCCAGATCTTCTCCATGTCATCCCAGTTTGTCACGATGCCATGCTCGATCGGGTACTTGAGGGTGAGCATACCCCTCTTGGCCTGCGCCTCGTCGCCGACGTAATGGTCCTTCGATCCAGCACCAACCATTGCACTCTGGGGTACACAAAATGCAGAGCCATCACGATCAGTATGGTAGGATCAAGAGCACAGCCACTTGTCAAAAGTTGGTGGCGCCAAGGCAGTTGATCCAAGGCATGTAGTCACTTGTGAAAAGTTGGGGGGGTCCAAAGCTGTCCAAGGCAGTGGTTCCCAAACTAGGAGTTAAATTACCCCACTGAGGTAATGAGCTAATTTTTGTGTGGTAATGGGACTGTCTGTCAGGAAGTGTAAAGGCACAGTCACTTCTGAAAAAGTTAGGGTCCAAAGCCATCTGGAGCAGTGGCTCCCAATCTAGGGGTAAATTACCCCACTGGGGTAATGAGCCCATTTCCGTGGGGTGATGAGACTGCTCTCAGAAAGTGTGAATAACACAAGGAGCTGCCTGCGTAATGCTGATTGATCAACAATGGGGTAATGATCGAGTATCCAGAGATCAATATGGGTAATGGACCGGAAAAGGTTGGGAACCACTGGTAGAGCAATCTTTTGTGTGGGAAAATAACATTATTTATGGAGGTCCCAAAAAAAGTTGGGGGTGTGGACGCCCTTCCCCCCACCCCTCCCATCAAAAAAAGCCATCATAGTGAGTACCACCATCATGCCCTATGTCCTAATACCCTGAACCACTAAATTTAATTTAACCTCTTGTACTGTGCCCCATCTATTGACAGTGTAATGGTACAGTCCTTTGACCTAACACAATTGAACAATGACACCCAGAGTTAAATACAAAGCAATGCAAGATCATACTCCGCAATGTCATGACATTCTTCAACCTGAATTGCACAGAGTCGATGAATCTTTTTGAAGAAATCATTGGCTGAGCTTCCCCTGAATTCTAGACATTTCTCTAATTATACATGATGGAGAAATAAGTGAACTTCCTGCACAAAACATGTAAAATTTGCAAAAAAAAGTATTATTACCCTGTGCCTCGGCCGTCCGACAATGGATGCAAAAACGCTCTTAGGAGCGTCGTCCCCCGCAAACCCTGCCTTGACCATTCCAGATCCATTGTCGCACACAATAGCTGCACTATCGTCGTCACACATGATTGATGAAGTTTATTTCGATGGCAAGCTGGAAGCTAGAAGAAATGAGACAGAACAAATTAGTTAGATGGTAAGATGAGATAACCAGGGCTGGAGTTGAGTCCTCTCAATCCGAGTCTGAGTCCTTGTTATCCGAGTCCAAGATTGAGTCCTCAGCTTCCGAGTCACAGTGTCCGAGTCCGAAAGTCCCAATGCAAATTTGATCCGTACTAGTTTTGGCGCAGTTTAATAACCACTACATGACTCAGGCTACTCAAAAACACAAAAAGGCTATGACAAGGTGTTGGATGCATCATTGCTATTATATAAGTAGTTTTGGCATGTTAAATACAATGTTTTCTATTCTTATGGGTGAAAGGAACAATAATATTATAATAACAATAAATTTGCTTGAACGAAAACTGAGTCCCTGAGTCTTCTGGGTCGGGCCTGAGTCATTGAGTCCAAGTCCCCGAAATAGGGACGAGACTGGCCAGAGTCCAGTCTCGAGTCCTCCAGCACTGAAGATAAGTCCTGATTCTGACTGTAGGCAGGGAGCCTGTAGCATGTCTGAACGATGAAACGAAACTGAGCAGCGTGAGTCTCCCAAGAAATCAGTAAAGAATTTCCCATTAGCATCTTAATGTAATTCTTGGAATGACCTCCCTAGTGACACACCTACACTGACCACTTTTGATGGTAGGATAAATTGTATTTCATGAAATTTTACTTCAATGAAAGTGTTTACATGACATTCTTTCCTCAAAGGTATGTTACAATCAGTGTTGTAGTCGAGGCCTCTACTTCCGAGGCCAAGGCCGAGGCATCTGGCTCGAGGCCGAGGCCATGGCCGCACCCTCCATAGCCGAGGCTGAGGCTGGCTGAACATATAAAGTGAAAGCATTGTTAAATTTTATTTGGGCATAATTCTCACTCCAACATGGCCCTGGTCATGGTCAACCCAATTCCATACATATTTGCGCTCATCAGGATGCTTGGGAACAGATTGGCTCCATGGACATTTGTTCCACACACGAAATCATAATTTTCGTGAGGTATTTCATAACATAATTCAATTGTCCAGCCTCGGCCTGGCCTCGACCAAATTTCCGAGGCCGGCTGCCATGAGGCCAAGGCCGAGGCCGAGGCACTGGCTCCCGAGGCTGAGGCCAAGGCCGCGGCCTTGAAAAGTGGCCTCAAGGCCGGCCTCCAACACTGGTTACAATCAATGAAAAACACACTTAGGAGCATTCCTGATCCACCATGACTATCACAAACAATAGCTGCATTATTGTTGTCACACATGATTGATAAATGATTGATGATTGATGACCAGGGAAGGAGCTTCTCAAATTCGTTCCCACAAGTTCATTCACCCAGCAACATTGCAGAACTTGTCTCGACTCTCAATGACCCGGGTGCTATACTCAATTAGGCTCAAGAACAGCAACAAATCATGTTGCAAATTACCTCCTATGGAGAATATTGGACAAGAAAATTGCAATTTTCTAACTTTTAACCTTGGTTTTGAGATAACAGTTGAGAATCACAAAATGATATAAAATTCACTAATTAGTCAGATTACATGGTTTTTGTTTGTAGTTGGTATCCGGGACCCGCCTACTGCACGTACATACGGTACATGACCCACCTACTTTGGCGAACCCCCCCCAAAAAAAAAAAAGTTTTCTTTGGTTGTTCTTGCGGGGGGCACTGGTCGTCTCAAAAATGTCAACTCCATGCAGAGTGGGTCGAGGCTAAAAATATGACACGGATGAATGCAAAGTCCACATGCCTGCTGACATGCTGGGACAAGCTCAGCAATTTAAAAAACACCACTGTGACGTCCACAGAATGGTCCTTGAAGCAGTTTCCACATCCCACATATGTCAGATACTACCTGCTGTTATCCCTCATCGCTGAGGTGTGTATTTCAACTCCAGTGAGTAATGCATGCCCTGAAGTGGCAGAAGAGTCAGTTGAGATCCACGGTGAAAAATTATCTTTTGGGAACTTGAGGAGAAAAAAAAGGAAAATACGACAGAAGAAAAGGGTGATTAGGAGGGGGCAATATCATTGACCAAACAGCTGTATATTGCACCATTTTGCATCTTGAGACTTTTCAAATTCCAATTTTTTGGCAAAGCCAGTGCCGGGAGTGCCCTGAAGTGGCAGACGAGTCGGTTGAGATTCACAGTGAAAAATGATCTTTCAAAAACTTAAGGAGAAAAAAAAGAAAATAGGACAGAAGAGAGGGGTGATTAGGAGGGGGCAATATCATTGACCAAACAGTTGTATATATTGCACCATTTTGCATCTAGAGACTTTTCAAATTGCAATTTTTCGGCAGAGGGGAGGGGGCGCCACCTCCCCTTAGACCCCTCCCCCATGTCCGCATACACAAAGTCTCGCTTGGAACATTGAAAGTTTGGAAGATGTGCTGATCACTTTGTGTAACTTCAGCTTCAGCTTCAATCACCAGCTTGGTTGAGTGGGCTCTATGTGAGAAACCTGTATTTTACCTTATGAGGGTTTATCACATTTTGTTTGTGTGTGATAGTCACACAATTGGATGTGCCAGTTGGGTTTGCTAAATCGAGGTAAAGGTAGATGAGGATGGGAGGAATAAGTGAAATGGGTAGAAGAGGTTTGAGAGGGGGAGGGAGTTGGTCACGAAGAGGGTTGTGATGGCTATGACTCATGAGTAACTTAATGGAGAGTCCCACTTGACTAGCTTAGAACTACTGTGGAAGGAAACTAACAGATCTGAGCAGAAGATTAATCATTGTCCTGCTGCTTGAGCCTGAGGGAAGAAGCAAAAAGACTCGAGAATAAAACCACAACAGAGAATACCGTCGTGGAACCAAGGAATAGGCCTAGAAAGTTCTACATGCGGGGTGCTGGAATCAGGACGACAACACACTGTACTAAAACTAATAAAATAAATTTATTTGGCAGGCATGGGTCAATTTGACATTTGAGGTGGGGGCATCCAGTCCTACCATCATACCTCAGCCTCAGGGAGCTAGGGGGATGGGTCAGGCCCATGGACCCTCGCCAGGAGGAGGCCAGCCTTGAGCCAGGTGATAAGCCTTATTCCAGATAAAGTGAGGGCGCACTTCAACAACGGCAATGAAGCTTGTTTCTAGACAACATTCCAAAATTCAATCACGGAAATTCCCATTAAATGAGACCTAATCACTCACCCGAATTACATACCGGAGATCATCAGATTAATATGTCATACCTATCTTTCGAATTACGAATGAGTCTTGAAGAAGATGAGACATCAAGGACAAATTTATTACAACATGGTTTCTGGTCACAAATCTGTACAATCATTCTCCCTATGCCGTTTGCATTGCACATTGGCACAATCCATCCCGCGGTGCATTGCGATTAGGCTAGTCCCATCACGAATAACACATCGCAAAGCATCGTGGGATGAATCGTGACCAGAGACAATTTTATACTTAATTCTCTCTTGGGAGTCTGATCCTTAATTGGATTCGTCCATCATTCAGAAAATTAGGATAATATTCTATCTTGATGATTTCAGGTTTATACTGTAGTTCTGGTAACTGCTTGAACATCATTTAATGCAAATTTCATTAATTAAATTTTGGAATGTTGTCAAGAAACAAAGCATAGTTGCCATTGTTAGAGCGCCCTCACTTTATCCGGAATAAGGCTTAGTGGAAATGGCGGGTGAATGCGGCTAGGCCTGGGCCTAACTTCAGGCCAATTCAGGTGCCTTCCAGTGAGGGTCTGTCTTGGGCAGAAGGGGGTGGGTCATTGTTGGGAATTAACTTCACCACTAGCACTGCCAAGACATGAGCCTCCGCCCCTTGATGTTCATCCAAACTTGATGAACAAATTATGTGGTTAGGGGCCTAGCCTGAACTAAGTTAGCCTAGGCTAGGCCTAGGCCTAGCCTAGGCCTAGTTCACTGAGTTCAAGACACTAAAAAATCGGTGACAATTTGAACTGAGTCCTCTTCTACGTCCTACGATGTTCATCCAAACTTGATGAACAAATTATGTAAGGGGCCTAGGCCTAGGCCCACAAAAATGAACAACATCTCACTTACCACAAATTTATTTCAAATAATTTCCCTTCCTTTGTATGTTTTCAGGTGACCAACTTCCATCAGTTGCAGCAGGCACAGGCGAAGAGCTGGCTTGTTCAAATTGTCTAATAAAAACAAAACTACGCGCATATGCGCTTCAGCTACGTACTGTTGCAAAGAAATGTAACCTTCAAAGTTTCGGAATGTACCATTATTTGTAGGAATACATCATCATCAATGGCTTAGTGTTGTAATGTTTCGATACAATTTTTACATGAATTCAGATATCATAACGATCAATTCGGAACAGGGAGTAATAATCGTGAAGATCTTATTTTCTACTTCCGAAAAGTACGTGAAGTTCTTCTAGTTTGTCTTGAAATTAAATGTTGCTTCCCCATTGTAAAATTTAGGCGATGCTCATTGTGACGTAAGGGAAGTTTATACAACAGTTGCAAGGCAATGCAAGCCTAGCAACGAGCTTGAACCATTGTGCAATTGCCATGTGCTATAGACACAAGTCACAACACAATAGTCAATACAGTTTTAATAAGTGTGCGCAAACGTTGCTTGCCGCGCTCGCTGGTCGATTCTGCATCAGGGTTGCCATATTGGCCGATTACCGGCCAAATCGCGTAAATTTGGCTTATTTTGTAGCTCTTTGGCCGGCGTATCTTTTAGCTACCGGCCAAAGCGATTTAGGCCGATTCTAGGCTATTTTTGGCCGATTTTACGCATAAAGTAATTAATGTAATTAATTAGCCTAATTATGATGCCTTCTGTGATAACGTTGATAATAATAATCCCATCTAAATCATATTTTCTTCGAAAAGCAGTGTTTTAGAAGCTGTAGAGTGTACTGGGTAGGGCATGTGTGTAATAATAGGGAGCTTTAGATTTGACGACGGGTACTTCTACTACGGGGAGTCATCCACGTTGTAGGCTACGTAGCCGTCCTGCTTTACATGCGCTTTAGATTTCTACGACGGGGCGGACGGGCAACTTTGCCAG
>JAODTT010020556.1:0-10553 GCA_025400115.1 Pentamera pediparva
GTCGGAGGTTATCCCTAGACAACAGTCTTACATTCTTGCCTACTATGATAAGGAAACACAATGTGAGCCGGAGTTTGGCGAGTGCGCCAAAGTACTGTTTCCAACCAATCTGGCCTGTACGATTACTCATATCACATTCAGGTCCACCGAACATTGGCCCTGCAGCTTTCCCCAATGAGAACCCACTTACCCTATACGATTCACTGAAATTGTCAGGTGTTCTGACATTAGTGAGGAACCTTACAAGTCGCAAAGTTGTGGATATTTCAGAGCAGAGCTTTCCTGTTGTGTGTTTCATGCTGTCCTGAGTGACCAGAGCTGTCCTAACGAAAGACAATCCAAGTTCTTCTGGTTGATGACGGCGAAGATGACGACATAGCCACTCATATTCATATTGAAATACATAGCAATGGAAATCGTCTATACGTTTCATTGAGTTCAGTGGACCGGAAAGCATACATAATGACCAAAACGACGCTGCTTTGTGGGATAATACCGTGAAGCGATATGCATTTTGGCATATCAGTTCTTAGCGGCTGCCGTTTTGGACGCCATCTTGAATATTTAAAATTGCTCAACAGTGACAAGTCCACATCACCCCAAATCTTACTATATTTATCCCAGTAATGAATAATCAGTAGAGAAAAAAACTTTGTCAGAGAAAACAAGGTCATGCCCCTTGGCTGCCGGACTAATAGTACACGGTTGACGAGTAACTAATGATCAGAGGTAACATTCTGTATGTATGTTCTTGTTGAATCCCATGAGCACTCACGTGAATCGGTATATCGGAGCTCCAAATCAACAATTCACCGGGCGGCATGAAAGTGGCATGTGTCTATCGCCATCCATAACGCAGCCTCTATTGTCACCAAGCATCTTATCGAGGAAGATACAGATCCTGACCAAAGTATAGTGGCTGATACTTACTCCCTCTTTGCGCCTAAATCGAATGTCATACTATCGGAATCACAATAAACCGTTATTCTTGATATTGTTCACTTGAGCGATGGTATGATCGCAGCACCCATGCAACAAGACTTATCACCACTACAAACCTGATTGTCCCCCCGCGAACACATCACATACCAACCAAAATCACCAGGACGTTCTGAGGCAAAACGACGGAATGACTTCAGAGGGACGATATTATTTGACGGAGTGAAACCATGGCCAATCAATATACCTGTAAGTTTTTCGATCTGATCGAGATGACGATCATGACTTGGTATTATCAGTCAAAGACGAAGTCATCTAGAACTGCGTCTTAGTAGATGTATCCATCAAGACAATCATGTGAAACCACGTTAATCGATCAGGATTCATGAATCGATCCCAGGCTCTCAGTAAAATCCCGCGAGATCAAGCTTACACTGTTGACAATAGAAAGAGTCTGTCACATCGCAAAACTGGCACATACAGTGAACGTAGAATAAAGCTACATGGGCTTAATGAATCTTGCAGTAAAGTTTCGTTTCTTGATACAGAGAAGGGAAATGTAAAAAAAGTATACCAGCATACTACATACATAACGAAATACTATAGCGTATATTGAGTTGCAACTGTAACAAGTCCCTCATATTTTCAAGTAAATATAGGAAAAAGAAGGTCCATGTCATGAATTTATATTGTTACATATCACACGATCAGGAATTGATTGGTCAATTCCCACTGTCAGACCATCTTGCAACTTCTATCAGGAACTATAGACCGAGTTTCACTGTCATTATTCTCTGGAGCTCAATTTTCTGCACTTTCAGTGTAGCCGTCAAGGGGAAGGAGTCGACGAACTCGATGTAACGCGGTATCTTGTAATGAGTGATCTGAGAAGGAAACACGAAAACAAGTGGGTGGCGAAACATTCCCAAGTTGCGTGAGCGTGGTGCTGATTGACCTTCACGCAGTATCCTGGTGGCAATGAAAGTGCATTCACTGTTTTTGCATTGTAAGTCGGGAGTATTGGGGAAGATTGTGATCTCCAGGGCACTCCATGGCACCGAATAAAGTGGTCAAAACCTAACCTGCTCTCGGGCAGCGAAAACCAATCGTAGGTCAGGTGGGTTGCACATCCTCTGAAATATCGTGGGGATTACGGCATGCTGCGGGAAATAGTCGCACTCTGCTGCGTCCGAACAACTGTATATACTGCCAGCTCCTCCAAGGTGATCACATTTTTATTCCCGATGATGTGGACGATACCTTCCATCCAGTGTGTGAACCCATATCAACTTATAGTCATATTATTATCATATTAGCCCATATTTACTGAAATGTTGGTGGTCAGAATATGAGCTTTGTTAATATAGGTGGTGGGTTGGTTTGATTGGGTACGCTGATGTGCGTTGACATGCATGTATGATATTTTACCTTCCCTTCGCAAAAGTTGCGGATGTCCTCGGCAATTGCTGTTGCGTCTGGCTTCAGTTGAATGCATGCACAGAGCTCCTCTCCCATAACCTCATCAGGAACACCGACAACCTTCAATTAACGAAACAAGAAATTGTATAGCGTCTGACGGCCATAGCGACGGGCATGGTATCCATTGTCACTTCACAACGTCACTACCCATCAACTGTGCGCTGCATGGTATAGTATCGTTGCGAGTCTAATAGCCCCTGGCTTCAGTTGGATGCATGCACAGAGCTCCTCGCCCATGACTCCGTCAGAAACACCGACGACCTTCAGTAAACGGAACAAGAAATGGCATGAGCACTACTTCCAGCTTAGCGTCTGACGGCAATAACGACAGACATGATATCCATTGGCACTTTACAGCATAACTGACAGTTACTCTACCCACCAAATGTGCACTGCTTAGTATAGTAGTCTGGCTAGCGCCTGGCATCAGTTGTATGCATGCAATGTGTGCTCCTCACCCATGACCCCGTCAGGAACACCGACGACCTCCAGTGAACTGAAAAAATGGCATGATCGCGACATCCAGCTCAGCGTCTGACGATCATGGCAACAGACATGACATAAATTGGCACTTCACACCGTCGCTCTGACATTTACCCTCCCATCAACTGTGCGTTGCTTAGTATAGTAGCGTTGCGAGTCTGGTTAGCTTCTGGCTTCATTTCATGCATGCCCATAGCATCTCACCGATGACCTCGCCATGAACACCGACAGCCTTCAATGAACAAAACAAGGAATGGCATGATAGCCACAACCAGCTTTGCGTCTGACCTCCATAACGACAGAAATGATATCCATTGGCACTTTACAGCATCACTGACATTCACCCTAACCACCAAATGTGCACTGCTCAGTATGATATACGTTGCAAGTCTGGTCATTAGCGCCTGGCTTCTGCTGGATGTATGCACAGAGCTCCTCGCCCATGACCTCCATGAACGGAACAAGAAATGGCATGACCGCCACAACCAGCTTAGCGTCTGACGATCATGGCGACAGACGTGACATCCATTGGCACTTCACCCCGTCGCTCTGACATTCACTCTCCTACCAACTTTACGTTGCTTAGTATAGTAGCGTTGCGAGTCTGGTCAGCGTGTGGCTTAATTTCAACGCATGCCCATAGCATCTCACCGATGACCTCGCCATGGACACCGACAACTTTCGATGAACAATGGTATGATAGCCACAATCAGCTTCGCGTCTGGCCGTCATAGCAATAGACATGACATCCATTGGCACTTCACACCGTCGCTCTGACAATTGCCCTACCCACCAACTTTGTGTCTCATCCAATCTACAGGGGAAGTGCTGTTGGTACTATCCAACAACGGAGTAGAACGATAGTGACTTGGTCGCCACCAATCCCCCCCACTTTGTCTTAATGACAAGATCAGCTCGACGTCTCCGTCAAGCATATCACTGTAGAGTACACATGAGTCCAAGTGTTCATACTCAACACTTTTGAGTCGTATTTAAAGATAGACCATGCATGTTGCCAGTGAATATTCCCGAACGCCTAATCTCCGGTAATTGTCATACCTGCACATTTTCCACATCGTCATGACCGTATATAAATTGTTCGATTTCGGCGGGAAAGATGTTTGTACCGCCTCGTATGACCATGTCCTTCAACCTTCCGTGTATGGTACAGTGTCCCTCTGACGTCATTTTGCCCAGATCCCTTCGAAAGAAAGAAAAGAGGAGATTGAGAAGCATAAACCTGCCCAAGCAACAAATTGAGGCAAATCTGCAACAATTTCGATTACTGAAATGAATCAGGTTTGTTGAGTTTATCGCACCAACGGTTTGAGACTGTCACATAGCATCACCAATGAATAGTGAACTGCAATCCAACGGAACAAACGAATATGATATTATATATTTGGATTGAATGAAACAACCATTGCATCATATATCACTGTAGTAGGATTTTTCAATTCAAGGATTCAAGGTATTAGAACATACCCGAATTTTCCGCACATTTTGTAAGAGTGATTTGCATTACAGAGACGCTAAAGTAGATCAATGTCCGTGCGCCATTGATATGAATTGCACTGCCCGAACCTAAATGACATTAAACTACTACTAGTACTTCTGACACTGTATAATTGAAAATATTATTGAAATGTACTTTGACTCCTGCAGGAAATAAGTCTTTGGAGTTCGTTAGTTTCGTGTATGATCGTATGGGTACCTCACCCCTGGTTATTGGTGGACATGCTTCTCCACTGCTGTTAGGAATACAATCTGGTTTGGTCATGAGACGTTCCAGTTCCAGCGGTTAAACCGCCCACGTGAACCGCACACGTGTTTATGTAAGCAGTTCGCAAAAATTAGGACAACTGACCTCTGATGACCTCATATTGACCTCCACTTTGATCGGAAACAAAGGTGGTCTACATTCAGTTTCGTTCGAATCTGAAAAAGTTTGACAATCCGCAGAAGTTATGCAAATTTGACCTCCGATGACCTCGAAACCTCTACATTCGTCGGGACAAGCTGTAGTATTCATCTACCGAAATGCGAATAAGCCGCTCCAGCAGGGCAGCGACACCAATTTCTGAACCCATACGGGATTTCATGAGGGCCGACATGTATGCAAAGTTTCAGTTCAATTGGACATTGCGCTGGAGAGTTATCGCGCCCAACGTTTCCAACGGCGGCGGCGGAGACGGCAGCGGGTACATACCCAAAACCATAATATCTCTAGACTCTATCCGTTTCGTGGGGATACAATTATCGGCAACGTCCTACAGCGTCCGTAACACCTACCCAGTGTGGAACCAGTCATCGTTATCGATAGCTTCTTTTGTCTTTTCCTCGTCGTCCCAGTATCCCTTCATCACGTTATATCCACGGACACAAATCTCTCCCTGCCCATTCACAGGTAAGACTCTACCAGATGTTACGTCGACAATCTTCACCTGTGAAGGTTGAAAACCGATACTGTATTTTGGTATTACCAGCAATAACCATCCGGCGCGATCATGCAAGTCTTCGGGTCTGAGGGTGGTAATAATAGCTGGACCGATGAAGGATGTCAAGGGTTAGCCCTCACCCCCTCCCAGATTGCGAAGGGCAGTGCAAACACGGTTGCGCCTTCACAGTTACACGGAAGAGAATAAGGTCAGACAGACAGACAAACATACAGACAGACAGGAACACATTATCAATATCATTATTACAAGACATTGCGGTTTTTAGGTGGGCCTTTTGGATCAACCATTCCGCCTTCTCATAATCATCCCAATATTCTAGCGACACCTATATCCTTTCTGCGGCCGTGCCGACGTTTCAGAAGTTCCAAGAGTAACTTGTTCGCCCATGACACTGCGCATATTGTTAGTCACAGGTAATTTCTGCGTCGCTCTCCGCTCGTATGTAAACTATTGATGAAGTTTATGACAACGTGAATATGTATACACATTGTGTGAAACTGACTCCCCCCTCCTCCTTCCTCGTGAATTGCGCGTCTCTCTCATTTCAGGGCTGTTAGCATGACCTGTTACTAATCCAATTTGGGAACACTTCATGAACTAATGTGCTGTTGTGCTAATACAATTGTTATACTACAGCTCGACAGAGAAGCTGAACGATGACTCGCCCATCTTACCTCGACATGTTTTAATGGTCTCCCAGCCCCTCCCCTGGCATGCGATGGATCATCGAGCCTAACGTGGGACACTGGCAGGCTGCATTCAGTAATCCCAAACGCGGGCTAAAAATGATAACAAGAAAAGAGAAGATTTGGGTCAATTGAAAGAGTGTATTCGATGGTTATAGACACTTCGTCCTGAGTTCATTTACCTGAACAGATCACGGCTATGCGCGCTCATTGGTTTTTTTGGGAAGTCAATCCGTGAGATCGAGCGTGTCACAGAATGTTAGACACCCTTATCCATAAGAAGGCAGGAGAGTGTCACCCTAACTGTAACTTCCTAAATCTGGCATTCTGTGACACCGTCTAGGCAAGTTACACAGCCCAAACATATACATATTGCCCACTGGCTCATCTGTCTGAGCAACAATGAATATAACTGTTTACGATCATTGCCAAACAAAAAAGTTACTCTTAGACTAGAATATTCTATCAATGGTCAAAGTGGTAATTGCAGGTCTCTGTGTAATCGCCGCCGGAGAGAGGAACATTGCATTGTCCAAAAAGCGTGAATTAATCTGGTAACTTGTTTCTGTGTCGATGTACCTCATGAATATGGTTAACTATTTTCTCATTCGGAGATGAATTATTTTCTGATATTTCGCGACCCACCAACAACTAGGACATAAATACGGCAGTTCTATATTGATGTTCTTTAAATATTCACAATAAATTCCACCAGGACTCCGTCCTTGTAATTGCGTGCCAAACCAAATCCAAGTAGGCTAATGTTGATTTCCTCCACTCATGATAGCGATGTACGTCTGTTATTACACGTAACTTATCGAACAATTGATGAGTGACTTTGGTAGAGTCGACCAAAAATGTGATTGCAAGATTGTTTCTAGTTCGTCACCACAGAGCACGCATAAAGGTGAATCACTCATCCTGAATTTAAATAACCTAACATCAATATCTGCGTCTCAAAGTTTATCGGAGCTTTCATATATATTCGCCCACCTACTGTTGAAAGTAATATCGGAGTACAAATTTCCCCATAATTGCAATTGAACCGTTACTATACATAGAACTTGTTTCTAAACGTAGAAGGTCGGATACATTCTCAAGAGACAAATTAACAACGTTGTAAGTGATGCCACCACGAATAATGATGATCGATTGAACAAAATCTCATTTGGTAGATAGAACTTCGTCAGATGAATATATTTTGCTAATCCAGTCAACCTGCAGAGCATTCGTCAATACGGAAACACGGTCGTCAGGATCGTCCACCAGGAGGCGTGTCATATGCCCAAAAGAAGCGCAACTGACGGTCTCGAGTCGGGCAACTGACCATGCCTAGAATAATATCAAGACTTCAACACAACGCAGCTAAGCAGTCGGAGTGTAGTTCCTCTGTCCAGACTACTGGACCCCTGTCCGGTTATCTTGGGCGCAAAAACGACACTACCTTGCGGATGATGACTGGAAAGACGTATCCTGAAATCCCGAATGCAATGACGGGGACCGCCCCCAATTATGTCCTTTGAAATAACTCACCATTATACGCATGCCGAGCTTTCGATCGCACTCATCGAGGACTTGGAGAGGGGACGGCGCCCCTCCCATCACCCCGGTGCGCATGCTGCTGACGTCATAGCTCTGGAAGTCTGGGTGATTCAGGAGCATAATGAATACCGTTGGGGTCCCAATGATCATCGTGCACCTGAAAACCACAATAATTCACATCTCTCTTCTTTCATTACATATGATAAAAAAAACAGATTGACAAACATTTTCACACTCAGAAGGGTCCACAACAGGATTAATGAAAGTAAAAATGGGAGGGAATACTGAAGATGAACCGTAACGATGGTCATGCAAATAAGTACTGGAAGGCAGAACTGCGTAGTGATTCCTTGCCGTGTTTCTCCGGAAAAGTTTTTTACTGGGAAAGTTTATTCTGGTATGATTTTGTAGGGGTGAACATGTATCCATTGGGGAGCTTCCGCCACTCAACTATCATGAGCAATACCTCTTTCTGTCTTCCATCGAATTAACGACCCTTTGCAGTGAAACCACTTGTAGCCTCATTCTTTGTGAATAATATTGAGGACCAGCAACACAATATAGGCACCCCTCGAAGATGTCACCAGAATACGTTTTGCAAAAATCGGACCTACGGTTGTTGAGATATTGGCATTGTATGATTTTGCTTCTGAACCCCGCGCACCCATCAATATCAGTTGAATCGGCAACACAGCAGTAGAGATCATCCAATGGAGCATCCACCACCCAAGAATGAGAGCAATATTTTGTTATTATACCTATCGATATTTCGGTGTGTATAGCCACTGGTTAGGCCCACCCCCTTATGAATATTGATGGAGACATTCAATGCAATGTTCGCTCGTGTGAAATTTGTACGATATCGTGTGTGCTGTACAGAATAAAAGACTGGTTTCATTGACATTCTATTCAAATGCAAACGTAGATATGACTCAGTCGTTGAGTACCGGGACATCTTTGCCAAAATACAGACACATATTAAACAGTCGCTTATACAATAGGCGCATCATCGTTGAACTTTTAGGGTGGTCGGAAAGCTCCATCTAAACCATACATGAAATCACGAGCAACCCATATGGGAACCACATCAAGCGACATACCGTTCGTTTTGGATAGCTTCCAGTGTTGCTGCCGGTTCGAAAGATGGTGACGGCAGTACGCAGGTGAGGCCGCACACAACAGACGTGATACTGCCCCCAATCATACCAGCGCAGTGGTAGAGGGGGATCGGAACGCACATGACAGAATCCTATGAAAAATTAGAACTGCGGTCCATTACAATACATTGGTATATGCATTCATGGACGGTAATACCCTCAATAGACCGGCCGCAATTTTTGCGAAGAAAACGGCGCCAACTCGGCGTAAGTTCTGTTTACATCGTAACTTAACACATGCCTACTCCTGCTATACACGAAAACGTCTGTTTCTGATGAATGAAACCAGCACCATAACATGAGCAACCATCAAACATTGCCACTGTATGCCCCCGGGAATCCAAAAACATATGACATTATATGATCCGATATGATAAAATGTAAGTGAATATATATGCATATAAGGGGAACATTGCCCGAAGCGCCTCGTAGAAGACATTGAGAAAACTACTCCAAGTTCAATTTCAAGTATTCCCACTCCCAGGACTTCCTAAGAAAATGGCAAAAGTTAGTGAACACAACAGTAACCAATCAGAGGAAGTTGAGGGACCAGAAGTTAGTCTATATAATGTGAGCCAATATTCAAATCAAATCAATAGACTATTGAATCATATTAGATTCATATGTACTTCTGTTATCACGGAACGCGTCTCAATATGTTATCCCTGATCTTCAATGACTCACTGACTCGCTAAACCCGTCCTATTCCTGGGAAACTCGCCAGACAGAGAATCAGAACCTATAATCAAGGTCCGGCAAGTGTGCAGACCTGGATACAGCACTCATCGTCAACTTATTGCACTGTATAGTACATTACTAGCTCTTCACACGGGTCGCATGATACGATGCATGACACGTCACTGTCTTACAGGGAGCTCACTATAGTTTAGTCATGTATGGTGAGTCCTGGGAAAATGGACTACCTGAGTACATTTTCAGTTATTACTTTTAACAGATCGTGATTTGGAGAATCTTCTCTCAGTCATATATTGTCATTTTGAAATAATATTAGTTGTTTCATATTCACTAGAATAATATTCTGGTCCAGAGGGGGCTCAAAGTTCACAGGTGTTAGTAGTCTATTCTACCCGCATGTGAAGGCAACATGTGGACTGGAACAACAGGAACAATGAAACGATAATGAGTTCAACAAATTGCACAAAATGATACGATTATCCTACCCTAAGGATGCTCAAATTGAATGGCTCAAAAATAGTAGCCGTGAGCATATTAACTGCTCATACCAGTTCCGCGAAATCATAGCCCACACTGTTAGTCCAGGCAATCCAGCCCATTTTTGGGCACAACTTGGAACAAATTGCAACAGATTTTTTTCCACCACTATGCATTTTTTCTGAGGTCCCTAGAACACCATACTAAAAGTCCTAAGAAATCCTAATAGGGAAACAAGCCTAATTTGCATAAGAACAAAATGGCGGCCAAATTTTCATTTTCTGCCATATAGTGGCTTGTGATTACCTCTTTGGGTAGTACAAATTACTGGAATTGGGATATGGGGCACAACAAAGCATTTGGGATGCTTTCAAAAAGTTAAGATGAAACGCTCATTTGCATAAATTCAAAATGGCGGCCAAATTCCTATTGTTCGCCATGGATCAGCGGATAAATACTATATCGGAGTCGCTGACAGTTCTCAAGGAAAGTTCATCACAAGGCATCTCTTTGAGGTCCCCAAAACACCATACTAAAAGTCCTAAGGAATCCTAATAAGGGAACCCTGCCTAATTTGCATAAAAACAAAATGGCGGCCAAATTGTTATTCTCTGCCATATAGCGGCTGGTGATTA